>JAAEAF010000710.1:0-245556 GCA_011037195.1 Triatoma infestans
TTCTTTTAAGGGCACTTTTAGGGGAGGGGTGGGGTTATGTTTTTCTCTAAAGTGCTATCATAGTTGATTATACAATTCTATCATCCAAACATAATTAATTAGAAATAAATAGATGGCTGAAATTCAGTTTGAAGAAAATTAGTAAACCGGAAGTGGCTATTACTGAACAGTTTTTTCAGTTTTCTCACGAATTTCGTTAAATTTGGTACTACACAAACTATGAAATTTGTTAATTATAATTTTGAGAACTGGAGTAAGAGAAAGTTGTGTGAGTGTTTCACACCAGATTATTTTTGGATGTATTTTGTCCGAAATCTGCCTGTCTGATTCGATGGTAGTATTCAAATGGAATACCATGTGTTTGAGGTTCTTGCTACTTTTGTTCTTTTTGAGATATTCTGTTAACACACAGACAGAGATATACAGACCATTCGCTAAGAACAATTTTATTTCGTATTCAGGGAACCCAAAACATGTATTTCCGGTGAAAACTATCGTAAATCTGAACATGATCACCGTACTTCCTCTTATTAGGAATAAGAGGAAGTAAAAATAGATAAAGCCGGGAAAAGTTTTAATTTTAATTGGATTTAAATACAAAGAAATATTAAATAAAAAATTTAATGTTAAACAAAAATAACATGAATTACTTGATGCCTAAGTTATTCACACAATATTTGTAATGATATTAAATAAAAAAATTAAAAAAATGGCTTTTTACAATTTATTGTTTTAAGAATTATTACTTCTACATCTACCACACAAAAAAAAACTTGTGTCTGATTAACCAACAAACTGTCCTTCCAATACTGACATAGTTTTGTGAAACGGGTCAGGACGATAGGAGTGATAAAAGGGAAGGATGAGTTGAAGCGCAGGTCATTCCTGATCAAGAGTTTTACCCTCCTATAAATAGGGAACACTTATCGATCTTGCCGGTGTAGCCTGTGGGCTCCGCAGTCAGATACATAGCTGACCCCTTTTATATCATTACTTGGTTTTTAGCAAAGCATATCCGACGAACTTTCAGACCCACTTTTTTGTGTATATCATCGTACAAACATACAAACATAAAACAAAGAGCAGTCAGAATGTTTAACTTACTCTATTAAAAGGGATATAACAAAGAGATAAGACAAATTTACAAACAAAAATATAAATGTAAAATCTTTATTAATAATTATTTTAACTTAACCTATATAATTCAAAATACAGTTATATTTTATGTAAAGTTTAATATTTATTTTCTAAGAAAAAATAAACATTATTATACTCATTTCTCTGTGATTAAATTTATTTCATAAACAAATCTTTCAAATAATAAAAAAATCTATCATGGGTAATAAATAATCACTTCTGACGTACTAATTACTACGACTATCTTTTAATAATTTTAATTTGTCATATTTTCTCCAAATATGGAGTTTTTATCGACTTTTAATACGCCTTAACATAAATATCGATGATTGGAGAACAATTTCATCGCATTTGTTTTATGTTGGAAGAGCTTCATTGTAAACCAACAAGAAATGTTCTAATCAATCGCTAAAAAAACTTTTTTTGTTTTTGTTATTTTAAGATTTTTACAACTGCACAGTAACCATGGAACAAGTAAAAAACATAAATAATGAAAATAGAAGTATGCGCGTTGGTTAGCGCGCACACCTTAGCTTGAAGTTGTGAACGACGGCTATCCAGCGATAGCTGTCGTAATACGCCATTATGTGTGTACGATTGTATCTCAAGACAGCCGTCGTTATGTATTTAGAAGTCCTTAGTCGTCTTGGCGGATTTGTGGGGAGAGTGGAAGTACAGAGGGTTTGGATTAGGGGATTGGAATGAGAAGATAATTTGGAGTGGAATTTTAGGCAGCAGAATTTGGCTAGAATGGTGACGAAGGGAATTTTTAGATCAGTGTGGATAGTGAGGTTAGAGACGTAGAAAGGGAGCATTGACGATGATACGTAGGATTTTGGACTGTAGGGATGAATGCGATACAGATTTGTGTTTTTGGCAGACCTGTATAATTTGGGTCGTATGTCCAAATAGGAGCTAGGAAGGAATTGTACAGCTGTCTTTTGTTGAGCAGTGTCTAAGTTATGAGCGTTTGTCTAGTAGTTTTTTTTAGCATTCTGTATCGGTTATTTAGTTCACTTCGTTTGAGTGGAATATGAGAGTTCCATGTTAATCGTTTGTCTAGGTAGAGTCCGAGATAGCGGATTTGAGTTACAATTGGGGGGGAAAATTATGGTTAAATTGAATGGTGGGAAGGGTTTTTCGGTTTAAGTGAAGACTAGGTGTTTGGATTTGTGTTGCTTAACCTTGATTCTCCACCTACGGAGCCAGGATTCGATGGCATTGAGATGGGTTTGAAGATGGCCATGACGGGATCACTATTATAAGAAAGGATAGCCGTATCATCGGCGAAGGTGCAAATGGTAGTGTTCGGTTTTAATGGGAGATCAACCGTGTACACTGTAAATAAAAGAGGACCAAGTATGCTTCCCTGTGGGACGCCAGCGAGGATGGGACATGTATAGGAGAAAAGGAAGTGCCTTGGACAACCAGGAAATGGCGAACGGAGAGATATGATTTAAGGATGAGGTAGTTGAGTGGAGGGGAGGATGCCCTTGAGTTTCCACAATAAATCCGGATACCAGACCCGATCAGATGCCTGACAGATGTCAATAAAAACTGCCGGGCCGTAAGGTTTCCGTTCAAGGGAGGTAGCAATGATGTCTACAACTCTATCTGCCTGATGGATTGTAGAGTGACAATTACGGAAGCCAATTGGTGGTTATGAATGAAGGAAAGTGGATTTATTAACGTTTAGAGACGAGATAATGAACAGGTTTATTAGGCTTAAGGATCATGCGAACAAAACTTAAAATGGTAGTTTAGCGTCTTAATATCAAGATCCCTAAAAGATGGCGCTAGAATACATTTTTCCAGAGAAATATTACAAATAAAATTTAGTAATTTTATTTACTTTTTCTTACTCCAAAGTAAGAGGAAATACTGTAATCATGTCAAATTTTCGATATCGAGTTTTCACTGGAAATATAAGTTTTGAGGATCCCCCTGGACCACGAAAGCGACAACAAGTTATCAGTAAAAAATTCCTCTACCGTAAGTTATTTACATTACAGAATGGATTTTTCATTTGGGGGGGGGGAGGATTTTCTCAAAAAAATGGCTCAAACGATTTTCTTTAAAACTTGATATAACAACTACAGTTATTAAGAGCAATAACTTTTATTTGAAACATTTCTCTGTGAAAATTCATTTTAAGCTGTTTTTGAGTTGACGGGAGGGTTGTAGCTTTTAGATTCTTGAGGGTTGGAATTTTAGGCAGCGGAATTTGGCTAGAGTGGTGACGAAGGGAATTTTTAGGACAGTGTGGATAGTGAGGTTAGAGCCGTAGAGGGGAGCATTGACGATGGTCCGTAGGATTTTGGAATGTAGGGATTGAATGCGATACAGGTTTGTGTTTTTGGCAGTTCCGTATAATTCGGATCCGTTGTCATGTCCAAATGGGAGCTAGTAAGGAACTGTAGAGCTTGTGACTTGAAAGATCTATTTTGGATTACTGCATTAGACCTTGCAAAGATCTAATTGTCCCCCCCCCCCCCCGGAGCCTTCTCCAATGCACAGCCGGCATCTAAGCAGTGTTCTCTAGCTACAGATAACACGCGTGGGTTCGAGTCCAGCTGTGCTACCCTTAGAGTTTTTCTTCCTAGGAGCCTCTACAGCTCACTATCCGGTGATGGACAGTGTTGTCTGTAACGAGACATTGTCCGGAGGCCGGCAGTGCACTGAGAAGGCTCCGGGCGCCAATGACCATAGATGTTGACGCGCTTTAAAAAAAAACTGATTATCACCGGACAGTGATTTGTAGAGGCTGCTAGGAAGAGAAAATCTAAGGGCAGCAAGCTGGATTCGAACCCGGGACCTCCGCGCTGCTAGTCCAGCGCGCTACCACTGAGCTAATCCCTTGGCTTTCGCCGGTTTAACTAGGGATGGAGACCCTAGTTTGTGTACTGTGTTTGTTCTTGTCTGTAAAGTGAAGAGTGTTTGTAGTTTTGTATTGTGTACTGTTCTGACGAAGTGTATAGAATACTGAGCTGTGGTAACCCATGGGGTCTCTACTCCCCAAGTAACTGCATGCAACAGATACCCCTTGCGTGCTTGACGAAGGATTATGTTTATCTCTAAAGCCCTAATTTAGTTTATAATACGATTTGTTTTACTTTCTCTTATTCCTAGCAAGAGGAAGTATTGTAATCGTGTCAAATTTTCGATATTGAGTTTTCATCGGAAATATCCGTTTTGAAGTCCCCTGAGTCCAAAAAAGTGGTTTTTAGCAAATGGTCTGTGTGTGTGTATGTGAACAGCAAAGCTCAAAAATGAAATACCGTAGAAAGTTGAAACTTGATATTACGTTTAGGTATCACCATGGGATCTGACGGTGCGATAACTGTCAAAATTCCTCAACCGGAAGTACCACTTTACTAGTTTTTTAGTTTTTACGATTTTCTCAATAATGGCTCCGACAATTTTCTTTAAACTTGGTATATCAACTACACATACAAACAACTACAACTTTTATTTGAAACGTTTGTCCGGGAAAATTCATTTAAGGGCACTTTTGGGAGAGCGGTGGGGATAGGTTTTGCATCTTAACTGCTATTTTAGTTTATTAGACAATTCTGTCATCTAAATAATATTAATTAAAATTAAATATGTTATTGAAATTCCGAGTTTGAAAAAAATCCGGATAACCGGAAGTGCGTTTGTTTTAACACTTTACTTATTGATTTTTTTTTCACTTTTTCACGATTTTCTCCAAAATAGCTCCGACGATTTTCTTGAAATTTCGTATATAAACTAAACATGCAAAGATCTACATCTTTTATTAAAAAATATTTGTCTGGGGAAAATTCATTTAAGGGGACTTTTAGGGGCGCGGTGGGGTTACAACTTCCTCTAAAGTGGTATCATTGTTAATTATATAATTCTATCATCCAAACATAATTAATTAGAAATAAATAGATGGGCAAAATTTCAAGTTTTAAGGAAATTAGTAAACCGGAAGTGCGTATTTAATTAATTGAGTTTTGTCAGTTGATGAATTTCTTTATATTTGGTACCAAACTGTAATATTATTTGTCAATTATAATTTTGATAAGTGTAGTAAGAGAAAGTTGTGTGAATGTTTCACACCAGATTTTTTTATTTTATTATTATTATTGTCCTATTTGAAATATTATGTATGTATACACACAAATATAATAGTGATATTGTAATTGTATGTTGAAAGTATAATGAGGGCAACTCATTACTACAAGTGTTAAACTTATAAGCAATAAATAAATAAATAGTCTCCTACGCTTTCAAGAGTGTAAAAGAAAACATTTAGGGAAGGGAATAGCTAAGTGGTTAGCGTACTGGACTCCCACGCGGAGGACCCGGGTTCAAGTCCAGATTCTTAGATTTTGCTATTCTTAGATTTGTCTTACTTAGATTCTTAGATTGTGCTATTCTTAGATTTTATCTTCCTAGAAGCCTGTACAGCTCACTGTCCAGTGATGGACTGTGTTGTCTGTAACGAGAGAACACTGTTTTGGGGGCCGGCAGTACACTGAGAAGGTTCCGGACACCAATGACTATAGATGTTAACGCGCCTTAAATTAAAAAAAAAAAAAAAGTATTTAATATAAATAATTATTATTTAATATTAAATAATGGTAATCTAAATAATTATTAATAATTCCGAGTTTGAAAAAAATCGTGTGATGAGAATCGTGAATTTACTTGGTAGTTTTTTTCCAGTTTACTGCGACTTTCTCCTAAAAAAAAACAACAACAATGGATTTCATTGAATTTATTATACTAACTATAAATATAGAGGCCTATCACTTTTATATGAAACTTTCTCCGAGAAAGTTCATTTTAGAGAGTTCTGGGTGGGGATTAATGTTCTCATGAAAGTGGTTTTTTTTATAACATTAAAGACAGCATCATGTAATGTAACAATAGAATTAGAAGTTTGAAAGAGAAATGGTCATTATAAATGAGATTTTCTCATCGTAAATGTAATTGTGTAAATTGCAGTCAAAGATCGTTAACTAGACACTAATTGCATAGAATTTGTTTGAACATTTGAACCACCATTACATCTGATCCGAATTCGGACAAAAAAATGGTCAATCGCATTGCAACTTTATTGAATGATTTTTTTTTTTTTTTTTTACATTGTTTCTTGAAGAAGTCTCTTGAAAATGTTCATAAAAGTACGCCTGTTAATTAAACAGTTTATAGGCTTATCAATTTTATTTGAAACATAGTTCTAGGAATATAGAAATTTTGCTAGGTAAGCAAAGAACTTAGACTACCTTCTATGAAATAATGAAATTAAGAGATGAGCTTTTAAATTTGAATTTTAAACCTTATATTCAAGGGAAAGTATACCTGTGTTCAATTTAAAAGAAGTAGAGGATGTATTTCACTTCCTTGGCCGGTCTCCTATTTTCAGCTACATCCGCAACAAGTATATTTTAATTTAGAATCTCTAACAGATGAGGCTATGTTAACTTTACTCAATCGTTCTGACTGGACGGGCCTTATAAATTATAGTAAACATGCCTTATCGTATAGAAAATTTCTTTTTTGACCAATTTAATTATTAATCTATACTTTTAACTTTACCTTTTTTTAAATTGAGAAAAAATGATTTTAAATTAAATTATTTTAAATTTCAGTTAAAATGTTTTGTAATATTTTGTTTATTTTTTCTAATTTGCACTTTTATATACTTTTTATATTATATTAATTTTCATTTTTAGAGGGCCTTCATAATACTTAAGTTTACAAACCTGTGCTCTTGACAGGACGGCCTTTGCCATTGTCATTAAATTATGTTTTTGTATGGAATAATTGTATATTACTGTATGTTAAAAAAAGTATCTATCTATCTATCTAAGTTCCTTAGAACTTTTTGGTGGAGGGTGAAGAGGTGTGACGCCACTTGTCTGCGCGGCAGACACCCAAGGCGAAGGTTAAGGCGAAAGTCAGATGCGAAAATAAACGCAGCAAGCGGCGAACGTGAAGAATTTAGCTGCAAATAAATAACTAGGAAAAGGCAAGACTTACCCTCTTGGTGATGGTGAATGCTGACGTTGAAGGCTTGACGCTGAAGTGATAGGCGGACTGAAGAAGCAGGAGGTGGGGATGTGTGTGAATCAGTGTGAGTGCAGGTGTGCGTATGTAAGTGTGTAGTTTGGCGAAAGAAAGATTTGAGGAGAGAGGAAGGGGGGTTAGAGTGCTTCGTGGAAGCAGGTGAAGTGGTTGATGGTACTAGAAGAACCCAGGCGCGGAAGGTGAATAATTCTTCTCTGGTGGCGAGGAAAGAGATTCTTGCGTCTCACGGAGACAGTAAATATGCAACTTGAACGCGAAGGCGCGAATAAGGCGAATAACTGAATAAGGTGAAGTAAAGGCACCAGCACTAGAAGGAAGCGGCAAACACACGTTCACTAGGCGAGGTATAAGGAGCAAGTGAGCGGGGCTCAGGCGTTAGCGGAAGTGCCAGCGGAAATAGTGGGGAAAAGAATGGGCGTTGGAGTGATGCAATCGGTGACGGGATGGAAGAAGGGAGAGAGAGGGAGGCGAAGATGTTTGGGGTGAGGCAGGAAATTTGGCTTCTTAGAAACTTTAACGACAAACAGGAAAAGCAGGCAAGAAACTAAAGAGGGGTTCTAAGAAGGCGCTCGGACGCGCGGGCGGAAGCGAGCGCGCGACAGAGGTACTGCGTGTGCGAACACACACACACATACACGACCCAACACCACTGTTGAGACTGCCTGTTGGTTTCAGGTGTGTAGTCTGCAACCCTAGTTTCATCTCCAGTAATGATGGAGCGGAGAAATTCATCTCCATGGAGTCTCAAAAACTCTTGCCCGGCATCCACTTGATTCAACTTGTGTTGGTCTGTCAGCTGTTTTGGGACCCACCTCGCGAACAGTTTCCGATATCCGAGGGTTTCTGTGTTGGTTTCGTGTAGCAGAGATCTGGAGATTTGCGGAAACATCGCAGAAAGTTCATCCACAGTCAATCTGCGATCGTCACGGAGCGCATTTTCGATTTTTTCCACAATTTCGTCAGTCACAATTGAAGGTCTTCCGCTCCTCTGATCATCATGCACAGACGTACGACCGTTTTTAAACTCGCGACACCACTTGAACACACTCGTACGATTCATAGCTTTATCACCATATGCAGTTTTTACCTCATTATAAACCTCAACCGGAGTTTTTCCCTTCCAAACGAGATAACGGATGACGCCGCGTATTTCACACTTGGCGGGAGATTGGATTGACATTTTTCACGAAACGTATTGTCGCGTCGACAGTTCTCAACGTACTGATCTCGAACCGGTCTCGTTGCGGAGGGGAGGAATCAGGCTACACGATAGTGTAACCAACATGTCGAAATCAAAATCCCTTCGGCCGTGAGAGCCTCAGTACACTTACTTACTGGACATGCCTCATAGTTGTGACATTACTACGAATGTATACCATTCAAGGGAGAATTATCAAGATATCAAATTTAAGGATGATCCTAATGGAAAGTGGGTCTTTCAAAAAATTGTTGTTCAGCTTTCATCGGTTTTCTCAAGAACAGCTCAAAAGTTATTCCTTCAACTATAAATACACATATTAAGACATGATTGCAAGATTTGAACCTTAAATAATCTCAAATTTAGTTGAATTTTTTGTATTATTTTCTGTTTAATGTGTTTGGGTGGATGTGTGTTCAATGTATGTATGTTGTAGCGTGTGGTGTGTGTGTTGGAAAGGGAGTATGTATGTGTGTGTGTGTGTGTGTATGGTTTAGAGAAGAGAGAAATATTAAGATATAAGAGATGAAGTCACCACTGTTTTAAAATAAATATATTATCTCTAAATAAATTTAAATACTTCACAATAATAAACTTAGAAATATATAGAAACTCCTTGCACTTGATTGATTTAAACTTAAATGTCCACGTTAACACTGGCACACTGGTGTTCTCTCTCTCGAATAAATACTGGTTGAATTTCGAAATAAATACTGATCAAACAATAATGCACTTGGTAGTAAAAACCAGCCCTTTATATTTCTTTATATGATTTCTAGAAGGGGTTAAAAGACAAAGAGTGGCGGAGTTCTCCGACCTCTCTTGTAACGGTGACCTCGTACCTGCATTTTAACCCTTCTGCCAGCCAACGAACATATTTCCTTTAAAAATTATATTATTTAAAATATACAATATGCTCTTTCCAATTATTTCTATTTTTGCAACTGCTTCTTCCACTATAAATGTTATCCAAAAATCTGAAAGGTCTGATTCAATCACTTTCGCTCTAGCACAGCTAGAGCATTGAAACTAGAATTAATAGTAAAACATACTTCCAGGAATCATAAATGATGTGGAAAATCAAAAAATCAAAATATAACCAACACACTGATCAATATAATCTCGCCAGAAAATGTAGGTAACAATAACAAACAAATGAACAACAAAATACTAGGCATCATGCTGACCAATTGAATTTGCAAACATGAAAGCACCAAGCAGGCCAAATAATCACGCAATAAAGTGAAAGTACTGAGTTGACTTCCAAATGAATCCGCAACATACTAACCAAATGAAAGCATCGCGCTGACCCAATAATCACGCAAAAAATGAAAGTACTGAGTTGACCAAATGACCTCGGAACAAAATCGATGTTTGTAGTCCTTTGGACCTCTGTGGCCGCACATTTATGAACATTTATTTTGCTTATTTCGTTGTATATATATTGCCTACACTAAATTAGATTTTAGTTGTCTCGTAGCTCATTATTTGGTACAAATATTAAATAAGAATTGAATAAAATTAATAGTTTGCATCCTATAATGGATATATTACAAAGTAAATTGTTAAAATGAAAAAGCAATAATTATTAATCCCACACAGTGTCCCACAGAACAATTATCGCATAATCATAAATTTATAAAATTCATTTGTGAACAGAAAAGTGAATTAATCACAACTCACAATGATTGGAATATGATTAGTTGCTTACACAAGTATTATGACGTAACTTTTATTACATATAATAAGTTTAATTATATAAAATTAATTATATTATTTTAATATAAAGAAAATTGTCTTTGTCTTTAAATGAGAATAGTTTATCTATAATAAATCCAATATACATAATATAGTCTCATCTGTTTACCATTCACTCAACATTTCTACGAATTCTGGCTAAGTCAATTCCGGTAAATCCGGATGAAAATTCAAAACCGGTTAGATATAAGAACAAAAAGCATTCTATATGGCCTGACACGTCCAATTTCACAAGCCATTTGTTAAATGTGTGTTTATGGATTTGGGAAGCTTTAATTATTTCCGGATGTATTCAATTTAGAAAAATTGATATGATCACAAGTAGTAAGAGAAAGTAAAATTTATTGCAAGCAGTAAGAGAAAAAAATATTTGAGAAAGGAACTTTACGATAATAGTTTTAATTTTTTCTACTTCTTCAATGAATGCGTAAAACAGGACGACGAGAGTTGTAAAAATGTACTTCGCTCATGAGTTAAATATTAGATTTTTTGTTTCTCTAATCATATTAAATTTAATATGAATATAAAAAAAAAAATATGAAAAGGTGAAAAATCTTTCAAGTCAACGGGATATGTGGCATATAAGAGCAAGTTTATGCCTCTCTAATGATGGACGCCAGTTCGAGCAACATCTCTAATATTTTTAATGAGAAGTAATTTTTTTTTTAAATTGGATTTGTTTTCATATTTAATATAAAAAACGAAAACAAAACGATGAATAAACTTAGAATAAAAGAAATCGTAAGATCATTTATTACACGGTTCCATATGCGGAAGATTAATAATTGTAATTCTATTAAGTAAATGTGTTTTCAATCATGTCTAGTAAAATATTGCTCACAGAAAAAACTATTCAAGTAAATTTTACTTTAAAAAAAATGAGGAATCTAATTTGTGATGTGAAAACTATATCTTCCCATTTGAAAAAAAGAAGTTGATGCCTACATCTGGCTTCTGGCATATGTTTGTAGAAAGCAGAAACATGAGCTGGCGTATCTAGACCCGCAGGTACTCCAAAACCAGCCCACCTCTCAACTAGCACGGGGACACTACCATCATCATTGCAAAACCTCGACTTCCACGAAACCTTTCTTCAACTAGTGTGCGCGGAGACAAAACTCCGCCGGGCTAGCTTACGATCCAGTGGTACCATTGTGACGATAGAGATGATTCCCTACCGCTTAAAGGCCTAGAATGGTCACAGGCCCGGAATTACAAGTAATTCTTCGGTTTCACCTCTCCCTCCTGGCACCCGCTTGGACTTGCCATGCTATTCCAGGTGAGGTAGGTCTTCCGTATCTAACTGGCTTCTGGCAGCACAAAAACAAATTTTGCTCACTGATTTTGGATTTCTAACGAAAAACAAAAAGAAAGAAAATCGATATCCAAATACCTTGGTACGCCGTGTACATACATGTGTGTGTTTGTGGATATATAATATATTTAATAATCATAGTCATTGATCTAAAAATCAAACAGACAATTATCTAACAAATTTGTATTTATTTAAAGAAATGATCTTTATTAGTAACAACGCTCTAATAATGGATGTTTAACAATATATATATTTTTAAATAAAGGTTACTTATATTCTGCCCAAAGAATGGTTGGTTAACTCTTGTCCAGAAAATAATTTTCTAAAAAGTGCTGATGGTTAATTTAAGCAGCAAATTAAGTTCATTTATCAAACAACTGAGAGACAAGTTTGCGGTATGGAGGGGAATAAAATGAAAAGGAGATAGGAGCGATGTGTGTGAGGTTGACAAGTGCTAAAGCCGGCTGTTATCGACCCTGAAAAGGAATAGAGGTGGCCTGGAAACATCGAGGTGACAAGCCCCAGGTTGTTAAGGGATACACACACATACAAGTTTCTACTACTAGTGTACTCTACCAAACTGGACCCTTCAACCACCGGGATCTTCTTCACTAGCCCCTCATTACTTCTACGGAGAGAGAGAGTGAGAGAGACAGATAGAGTGATAAGAGGAAAGGAGAACATTACTGCAGACAACAGTTCTGGCTAAACTCTGTTCGTTCTTCCTTAAGTGACAGGGCAGACTCTTTGCTCAACATAAACTTAAGGATCTCAATGTTTCAAATTGAGCTCCTGTTTTTTGTATTTAAAATGAATTTTCCTTTATAGCTGACTTTTAAATTTTAATACCACAAAATTAGGAAATGCAACAAATCATTCCGGTATGATGGAATAACCTTCATTAAGAGTATCAATAGAAGCTAAAGATGATGTAGGTGTTTAGTAAGAAAGTGTGATGGATGCCAGAAATATAAAAAAAATATTTTATTTTGAAATTATCAAAATTATGAAGAAAATGTAACATTCGCTGGCAAAAGGGACTATTCAGGTAGAAGACCACCGTTGTCTTTTAGAGTTCATAGAACTCGGTTAGCATTGTGTACCCCTTCTCAAGGGGAAGATTTGAACTAACAATTAGAAGGCATTCTTTCAAGACAGTCTGAACTAGACATTCTACCAGTAAACATCAGTGCCAGTTATAAGTGAAAACATAAGAGTTTATTCTAACTACTGTGATATTGAAAAGTACTTAAATTCACTTAGAGAATAATATATTTATTTCAAAAACAGTGGTGATTTCTTGATTATTTCTTAATACTTTTATCTCTATCTCAAACATACACACATGCCCTTTACTATACCGCTCAAGCCACAAGCTACTACAACACACACCAACCACATTTCAAATGTCACAAACACGTATCCGCTAGACCTAAAAGAGTTACTCTAGTTCATTGAGTAATTATGTATGTTTGAGAGCTAGATTTGTCTAGATGCACATTAACTACCTGTCCCGGCCCTATAACTCCTACATAAGTAAAGAAATATAATTTTAGGCATATTTTATATTGTTAATCTAGAACGGTCAAATCTATGAAAAAAGTGACAAAAATATCCTGGATACCACTCCAAGCTTTTATGGACGTCGTCGGGATGATAGTCTATTAATAGTCTGTCCAATATTCAAGATTCTATTAACTGAGGTATTGGTCCCCGGGACATTTGGTTTGATTATGTTGTTAAGCCTGCAGAAGTTTTTGAAAACGTACACCTAAATGCTTCGTTTTACACTGCTTTTATTGTACGTAACCTTAAAAAAAACTTTTGGTTTCTACGAAAAATTACCGGAAGCTCATACTTGTTTTTCCGTATGCGCATTAGACACGAAGATTTCGGGCAAAATCCAACGGACCGCAAAAACTGTTTTACCAAAATTTTTTTTTGAATTTCTACACACATAAATCCTCATCATTTTTATTTGAACATTTTCTTGGAAGATCAGTAACGTTATGCTTCATTTTAAGTACCACTTCAGCCTAATATATGGTTCTACGACCTACATTATATTAATACATATTAGAAGTATTGATATAATTCCAAATTTGTAGAAAATTGGTTAACCGGAAGTATGATTTCGCAGAGTAGGTTTTTTTGTTGTTTTTTTTGGAATTTGGATCTCGAAAAACGGTTACAACCTATTTCTTTAAGGCTAGGAATTACTAACTGCATATGAAAAATTTGATTTTGAAGGGGTATTGGAGATGTCAGTTAGTTTAAATTTTAAATTTACGCAAGCTTTGTTCACATTCCCAGATGAAGCTGCTCAGGCATGCAAGTAAATTCCCCACTACCGTTTTAAGGCCAGCCTAGATTAGATTAGATTAGAAAAGGGAGGGGGGGGCGAGCCTCATTTCACTGCGACCTACAAGACGAGGTCTATTGTGGATCCCCTTAAATTATAGCACAACCCCCAGCTTTGCCCTCCTAATCAGTCCTAGCAAAGCTGAGAGCGGTCCCGTCTCATGAAGCTCATAGCTTCGAGATTGCCTGTCCCCAATTGAAGAAGCCTTGTCCTCGCCAGGCCGGCGCACTCACAAAGGATGTGGGCCGGGGTTTCTTCTTCTGCCTTGCAGAATCGGCATACCGTACAATCTGCAAGTTGTAGTGTGATGGTGCATGTGTTTGTTCAGCTTACAATCCCCTGTTAGTAAGGCCCAAATTAGCCTTATATCCCTTCGGGTATGGCTCAGTAGATATCTGGTAAATTTAGGCTAATGTCTCCTTGATAAAGAGCTTTGCCTGGCTCTGTCCTCCTGGTGTTCTGTCCCACCAGTGCAGACGCTATTCTTCAATCCAACCTTTGATAGAAGTTTGAATAAGGCTCCTGGACAAGCCGCAGAACGGTTCGGGGCCTATAAAGGTATCCTGCGAACCCTCCCTCGCTAGGGCATCCGCCCTTTTATTGCCCAGAAACCCCGCATGTCCCGGCACCCAGGCTGTGTGTCAGTTTGATCTGAGTACCCACTTCGGTTAGGGCAAATAGGCTATCCCACACCAGTCTTGAGACTATTTGGTGTGAAGAAAATGCCTTCAGGGTTGCCTGACTATCGGAGTATATGGCCACTCTTCTACCCACTATGCCTTGCCTTATAATCTCCCTAGTGCAGAGTTGTAACGCCACGACTTCAGCTTGAAAAACCGTGGCGTACTTCCCTAGACCTGGCCTTAATCTTAACTTTAGGCCTGCCCCCCATTAGATCCCGGCTCCGGCCCCAGTCGGAGTTAAGGCCAGCCTAACTAAACATTGTAACGCTGCAATTTTAAAGCAAAATTTCTTGATTAAAATGATATTAATATTAAAGTAATATGTGTGAACAAAATTTTGGATCTTTTTTTGGTCGTTTCTTTGTTTTTAAGTTATTTTTATTCTATTTAATACAATAGTTGATGGTAGAAATTCCATTGAAATGTAATTAAACTGAACATATACAAAAAGTTAAAGTCAATATTTTACAAGGAATCCATCAGAGAGGAAGAGAGAAATAATTTAAGGCCCAAGATTAGTTCAATATATGTGAAGGACAAATTCTGTTATTTGCCTAAAACTCAGTTTGTACGACCATTTTAGAGGGTTGCTGGTTAAGTCCATGCTTCCCTTCTGTTAATACTATCCAGAACTGCTCTCATACTTCACACCCCTACCACCCCCACCCCAGGGACGTTCTAAACAGATGGTACATTTCAAAGTGCAACCATTACTGCACGTTCCAACTAGAAATTCCTTTAATAGCATTAACATGTATTCACAAGGACTATTCGATTTCTATTTAATGACCTTATTTACTTTCTTTTATTGCTTTAAATTTTTTCTTATAAAATTTCCTAAAAAATAGAGTTTTCACCTAGAATTTATTGAAGTTATGAAGAAAATTTGGTGAGGATCGGTCAAGAAAAAAAACATTCAATTATGCCGACGTTTCGACAAAAAGTTTTACTTGTGTCTTTGTTTTAAATCATCTACAGAAAAAAAAGTTTAATAGTACAGAAAAAATTTTTATTTTTTTCCTTTTTATGTTTCTGCGATGTAACTAATGTGTATATTCTAAATTCTGGGGCGGGTGTTGGTGTAGTGGTTATGAGCGTGGACTTGTAAGTGGGAGGACCCCAGTTCGAGTCCAGCGTATAACTGCTAAATTTTATATTTGTTTAAAAAATGTTAATAGTAAAGTAGGTGCTTCCGCCCCCCGTCCACGACACCTAATTTAGTAGTTGGACGTTAAGCCCGCCTGAAAAAACAGGCATTACTTTACTTTCTAAATTCTTATTCCACATCTTCACGATTGTTTATACATTAAAGCCTTGATAAAGACAGAAAACTCTGTTGAAACGTCGGCATAATTGAATGTTTTTTTTTTTTCTTGACCGATCCTCACCAAATTTTCTTCATAACTTAATTCATCAATCGGTCAACAAATTCTTTTATACCTAGAATTAATGTTTTAAGATTTATGTGTTAAGATGCGAATACTTTTTTTACTTTCTCTTACTCCTAGTAAGAGGAAGTATTGTAATCGTGTCAAATTTTCGATATCGAAATTTCACCGGAAATATCCGTTTTGAGGTCCCCTGAGTCCAAAAAAGTGGTTTTTAGCAAATGGTCTGTTGTGTAGACAGACGTGTGTGTGTCCGTGTGTGTGTATGTGAACAGCATAGCTCAAAGACGAAAAACCGTAGAAGTTGAAACTTGATATTCCATTTAGGTATCCCTATCGGATCTGACAGTACGTTATCTGTCAAAATTCCTCAACCGGAAGTACCACATTACTAGTTGGTTTTTTACTTTTTTGCGATTTTCTCAAAAATGGCTCCGACGATTTTCTTTAAACTTGGAACACCAACCCCACATACAAAGAGCTATAACTTTTATTTGAAACATTTCTCCGAGAAAATGCATTTAAGGGCACTTTTGGGGGAGGGGTGGGGATAGGTTTCCATCCCACTGAAGTGCTATTTCAGTTTATTAAACAATTCTATTATCTAAATAAAGTTAATTACAATGATTAAATATATTGTTGAAATTCCGAGATTGAAAAAATGGATAACCGAAAGTGTGTCTACTTTACCACTTTATTAAATGATTTATTCTCTTTTTCGCAATTTTCTCAAAAATGGCTCCGACGATTTTCTGGAAACATCGTATATAAACTAAACATGTAAAGATCTACAACTTTTATTTAAAACATTTCTCTGGGAAAATTCACTTAAAGGGTACTTTTAGGGGAGGGGTGGGGTTATGTTTTTCTCTAAAGTGCTATCATAGTTGATTATACAATTCTATCATCCAAACAAAATTAATTAGAAATAAATAGATGGCCAAAATTCCGAATTTTAAGAAATTTAATTAACCGGAAGTGCGCTTTTACTGAACAGTTTTTTTCAGTTTTCGACGAATTTCGTTAAATTTGGTACACAAACTATAAAATTTGTCAATTATAATTTTGAGAACAGGAATAAGAGAAAGTTGTGTGAGTGTTTCACACCAGATTTTTTTTCAAGAGAATGGTGTATATGTATGAATAGAATACCTCAAAAATGAAAAATGGCATGGAGCTCAATGTATTCCGGTTAGATACTACCTGTCGCAGCGGTGCTGCTATAGTATGTTATCTACCGTCATGATTCTGGTTTAGTATGCACTATTCACAATAATTAAAATTAAAACTATTAATTAATATTTATTTTTTTTTTTATTAATTTTAGCCGCGTCAATATCTATTGGTCATTAGTGATCGGAGCCTTCTCAGGGCACCACTGCAGGACTCCGGACAGTGTTCTCTCGCTACAGATAACACTGTCCATCACCGGACAGTGAGCTGTAATGGCTCCTAGGAAGAAAAAAATCTGAGGGCAGCACAGTTGGACTCGAACTCGGGATCTCAGTGTGGGAATCTCCTGTACTTTAGCTATTCCTATCCTATTGAAACTATGATTTTCAAAACATTTATTAATAACGGTTGAACTTCACTTATAGTCATCCCTCATGACGATAAGCGCGCACGAAAATAGAACAATGATCCACTTATTTTCGAGTTTGGCAGTAGCTAAGGAATTTTTTTTGGGTCATCGGATGCTATGTTCAGAGATTACTGAATGCCTTACTCTAGTAAGCTTATACTTACTAGAGTAGTGCACATTTTTATAGTAGATACCATTAAAGTTGGAGAGCGTACACTATTCCCGGGCACCGTTGTCGCATCTATACTAAATGTATCAGACACAATCCATCAATCGGAAGTGCGTCATTATTAAATGGTTTTTTTTCTTTCTCCGTTTTTTTGGTTTCCTGGAAAACTGTTATAACGATTTTCTTCTTCGAAACTTCTTGTACTAATCAAACATATATTACGCTTATCTGCGTATACATTATTTGTAATCCTTTTTCCCAGGAATCGCTTAATCTGAAGTGCAAACGTAAACAGATGGTATCTGGTATTTTATCCGTCGTAGCATGCATATTCATTTTGTTCCTGACCAGATTTCGGATTTTCATCCATCGTCAGAGCAAATTCACTAAGTTCGTGTAGAGAGGACCCATCCACATATTCAATAAAGAGATGGTTTCTTCGTTTGGGGGGGGGGGAGGATTCTAATGGATATGAGAAGGTGAGAGAACTGAGAAAATGGATTTAGGAATATGATCAGAAATAAACTGGATAATATGGTGAACACTGTATAATGAATAGAACACACAAATTGCAAGGACTTTACAATAAAATATAAGTTAGATAGCGAGAGAAATATTAAGAGACTTACTGGCTGAGTAATAAGAAGGTAGTAAGTAGATAGGTTGCTGACTGGGTATACTGTCGTAAAAACTGTCCTGAATTGTTGTGCTGTCGCTCTATTTATATGAATCGAATTCTCCCCCCTGGCCTAGGTGGGGAGTAACTAACGTCTTATTCATGTAATGTTTGCTTCTTCGCTCTTCGGATCATATGAATCTTTAATGATTCGGATCCTATTACAGAATTTTATGGAAAATAGCTATAATGACTTTTGATAGTTCTCTTATTTCTAGTAAGAGGGAGTATTGCGATCGTGCCAGATTTTCGAAATTGAGTTTTCACCGGAAATACACGTTTCGGGGGTCCCTTGAATACGAAAAAAATATTTTTAGCAAATCGTTTGTATGTATGTATGTGTTTTAACGGAATATCTCAAAAATGAAAAGTCGCTGGAAGGCTCAAACTTGGTATTTCACCAAATCTGCCACGAAGATTTCTAGGCAAAATCTATCAACCGGAAGTGCAAATGTACTGATTTACCCCCCCCCCCATTTTCCGTGATTTTCTCAAAAATGGCTCCAACAATTTTCTTCAAACTTCATGTACACCTATAACATTTATTTGAAACATTTTTCTCCGTGAAGATTGATTTTTTGGGAAGTTCCGGGGAGAACAGTAGCGTCTCATGCTTTCCTCTAATGTACCATTTCAGTAGAATATATGGTTTTTACTAAGTGAAAATATGTTTTACCAGGAGTGCAATTTCACAGAATATGTTTTCGATTTTTTGGGGGGGAATTTTCTTGAAAATGGATATAATGATTTTCTTTAAACTTGGAATGTTTCTGCATAGATAGAAACGTATTATTTTTGTTCACGTATTATTATTAGTTCTGGAGGGGTAGACGTTAAATTCATACCACATAAATTTTAACACCATTATTTTCTACTAAGGACCATTAAATGCGTTACTTTTTTTTTTTGTATTTTGAAAGGTGCATAACATCAATGGTCCTTTGCACCTGAACTATGTTCAATAAACACTCTGTATTATATGAACAAAAAAACAATCTAATGAAATAGATACTATAATGACATGGAAAGTCATACCAATGTCAAAGTGGTTCCAGCCAGCTGCTATCTTAACAAAGGATGGCAGTAATAAAAGAGCAATTTATAACCAGCGACCTAGCAGGCTGCCGTCTTCAAGACAATGCCGGCCAAACAAACAACAAAGCCCTTTTCAATACTTTACATCAAAGAAAGCAAGCACCGATAAGGTTGTCCACTGTCCTAAATAAGGTCAGCAAAGTACGAAGGTCGCACAAGGTCGCACACTAGGACAGATGTCTTGGTGTGAGTGTGGCCAACACCGATATATAAACTCTATCATATACAACGAGAGGATCATTATATCATATACGACTATACGAGCACGTCTATATACACGAGCAGCAGTTTACGCGACTATACACAGTTTCATTTAAACTTATTATCTTTTAGTAGTGCATCTTAGTTCGTTTATTTTATCATTCTAATTTATTACTTATTTATCTTCTATTTATTCCTAAGTATTTTGCTAGTTATTAGTTACCATTTATACGTTAAAATTATTGTTAAAATACAGTTTATTTTTATAAAATCCGTATTAATAATTCGATGCACTAACTTCCATAATCTCTCAACTAACTTCCGCCCTCTTCAAGACATCTACTACATCAGGAATCACATCAAACGATTCCATTACATCTGGTGGCAGCAGTAGGATCAGAACATCCATTAAACGATTACATTACAATACAATCTTAACCTTTTTATTTCAGTATAATGCTCCTCTATTCTTTTAATTTAGCTTGATTAGTTTGGCAGCTCAAAAACTAATTGGCCATCAGTATAGTCAGACTTATTTCCTTATCATTCTTATCATCTATATTCTGATCGTGTATTATTTACATTTATCCTGTGAGTACATTCATCCTTATAAAAAGAACATGCATCCTTATAAATAAATTCATTCTATACAATAAACATTCATCCTTACAAATACATTCATCCTTATAAATACAATCATCCTTATAAATACATTCATCCTTATAAATCCTTATAAATACATTCATCCTTATAAATACATTTATCCATTAAAACACAATTAAGCTTCTCACATACGTCTGTTTACAAAAGAGTGGAATATTCTATATTCCTCACACACTATGTTGATCCTAAACCTATCCACATTCACACAAACATTCCACACGTGCCGGGGTGCCAAACCCGACACAGGCCCACCCGTCCTAGAAAACAGTGGCTCCCGCAAATGCGTTACTAAATTTTTTTTTGTTTTTTTTTTCTAAATTTAAGTCGCATCAACATCTATTGGCTATTGGCGCCCGGAGCCTTCTCAGTGCACTGCCGGCCTCCAGACAGTGTTCTCTCATTACAGGCTACACTGTTCTTCAACTCACTGCGAGCTGTAGAGGCTCCTGGGAAGAGAAAATCTAAGGTCAGCATAGCTGGAGGACTTGAATTCGGAACCTCCACGTAGGAGTCCAGTGCGCTAACCGCTAAGCTAATCTCTTCCTCGTTACTAAAAGTACTAATTTAACAGCAAACATATTATACCATCTGAAAATGTTGTATTTTAATATTTATTTAATTCCAATTTTTTATACATAAAACACTTTTCCATACATCTCAAGCACTTCTGATGGAAAATCAACTTGGAAATCTGACACAAATGGAATAGTTCCGTTTAGATCAATAAGTGAAAGTAAATAACGATCAAAGTGGACTAAATATATAAGTTAGATAATCTTCACAAGGTCATGGCAATAGTGATGGCTGACAAGGATGGCATGAAGAACTATGTAAAAAAAAGTAATTTAAAATAGCGCCGTTACTCATCTCCTACTTCGCTTACCTAGGTAAACTATCTTGATAATAGCTTTGCTGTTCACAACATCCTTTTCAGGAAATCTCTGCCACATAATCAACCCTATCTTCCTCCTCTTTCTTCTATCAGCTATTCCTTCCAGCGAACTAGTTTGTTCTACATGCAAACTACAAGCCAGGCAAGGTTTACGTTGTACCACTACTAAAGTAAATTGGTTTGCCGGGTCAGCGTATTCAACTAGAATGAATCACCTGCTTATTTCTTTACCAATCGGGATTAGACTTGTTTACAATAATATTACATCACTTTTAACTGACTCATTTTATAGCAACCAAACATACTATGAGACAAATTATTACTTTTCAATAATTATAACTACGTGTTTAAGTTGTGAAAAATTTTTGGTGTCAAAACAAACATTTTTTTTTTTTTAACCACTATTTGTGAACTCTAACCATAAATTGCCTTCCGAATTAGAATTTTATTGCTTTAATGTTACAGATAAAAATTTACTGGTGGGGGAAAGTTACAATACACTTTTTGGTTTATGGGGACATACATTATCAATGAATTGGCGTGAGCGACCTGCAATAGGTGGTTTATCGTGGAATCTGAGTGGTTATAGCACATCTTTCAGCTTCGTCCTTTTAAGCTGGATTAGAAAGCTGAAAGCGGCTCTATCTTGAAGCTTGTAGCTTCGGGGATTACTTAATCCCAACTGAAAAAACCTTATCCTCATCAGGCAAAGAATGTGTACAGTGGTTTTTTCCTCAGCCTTACAAAATCGGCATTATCTGGTGCATTTGCGTAATCAGCCTTATCCTACTACTAGCCTACTATTATCCTTATAATCTTCCTCCTGTGGTTCAGTAGATCCCTGATAAATTTATGCAAATATTTCTTGATAAATAGTTTCCCCTGCTTCTGTCCTTGTGTTCCCTCCCACCATTGCAGACTCTGGTCTTCCATTAAACCTTCAGCAAGTACTAGCTAGTGCATTTGCGTAATCAGCCCTTATTCTACTACTTACCTACTATTATCCTTATAATCTTCCGGCTGTGGTTCACCAGAACCCTGATAACTTTATGCAAATATTTCTTGATAATGTAATGGAATCGTTTGTTGTGTGTGATTCCTGGAGTAGCAGATGTCTTGAAGAGGGCGGAAGTTAGTTTGTGAGATTTTGGAAGTTAGTGCTCGAATTATTAAACGCTTTTTATAAAAATAAACTGTATTTTAACAATAATTTTTAAAGTAATAAATGCTAACTAATAACTATAAAATCCTTAATAATAAATAGAAGATAAATAACTGATAAATTAGAATGATTAAAATAACGAACTATGACGCACAACTAAGAGAAAGATAAGTTTGAATATAACTGTGTATAGTAAATTGCCGCTTGTGTATAAAGACGTGCTCGTTTGGCCGTAGACGATATAATAATGCTGTTTTATTACTGCCACCCTTTGTTAAGGTAGCAGCTGGCTGGAACCACTAGTTGTAAATTATTATTTCTTTGGTGTTTAACTTTGCCGATGTCAATGACTTTGCCATGTCATTACAATAAATACTTTTGCCTGCCTCTGTTCTAGTGTTCCCTCTCACCATTGCAGATTCTGGTCTTCCATTAAATCTTTAATGGAAATTCTTCTGGACAAAACCGCAGAACCTTCAAAAATCAATGGTGTAGATAATATACGAAGCTACGAAGAAAATCGTATGGTGCCGTTTTCGTAGGGAAAAATTGTCAATTCAGTAAAGTGGTACTTGAGGTTGTCCATCCGATTTTGACTAAAACCTTATTGTCGCAACATCTGGTAAAACTTAAACAATATATTAAGTTTGAACTTTCTATGATTTTTTTTTTTTTTTCAGTTTTTGAGTTATGCTGAACCACTTACAAACACAGACACGACACATAAGCCCACAATTTCTAAAAAAAATTTCAAACTCAGGGACCTCTTACCTTGTACTATGAAATGTCACAAAATTGCAAAACGTAACTTTAATAGCTTTACTTGGTATAATAAATTTTTCATCGTCTCAAGGTTACTGATTCTCTGGCGCTTTCCAGTAATAATTTCAACTTTTTGTCTTATTTTCCATTTTTCTGAGTTATGCCTGGCCCTCCAGACGCTAAACAATCACCAAACTGTAAAGACCAACTTACTCAGATATTCTCAAAACAAGTTAATTCCGATGAAAGCTGAATTTCGAAAGTAAGAGAATAAGATAAATTCAATAGCTATTATTGAGCAAGAGATAAAAGATCCCCTCCCCCCCAATAATTCATTCTCACTATTTTTACCCTGGCGTAAAAATATTTTACAAGATAATTATGATGCAATGAGCGAAGTTAACCAATTAGTGTTTCTGAAATTGTAATATTAGCTGCCTGCTTTTTAGGAAAGTCTATTTTAATGATGTGAGCATAAAAAAAATAGGACCAGCAGATATTATTTTTCACAAAAAGTCAAACCCTTAATATAAAGCTGGCGTATATTTTTTCACTTGGTATTATTGTAAATGGGGAAAAAAAACAATGCAGGAATTCATCTCAATTCTGACGTTTGGGAACAGGCTAATGAAGCGGCTTATACTGGGAATACTTCTAGGTGGGAGAGAGTTTGTGTGAAAGGCTTATAAAAAAAGGGTTCAAAAAAAAAAAAAAGGGAGAAAGCTAAAGGTTTGTGTGTTTGTGAGTGTGAGAGAGAAAGAGATAAATGAAGAAGTGTTATATGGAAGGAAGATCAGATAGATAGAGGGATGGATGTTGGCATTCTGTTGATAACAAGAGTACAAGCTACCAGTATAAGCGTTGGCTACAGCCTATCTATTTTAGGAAACGCATACGTACACAACTAACTTCTACATATTTAGCAAGGTATATATATATATAGATATATAAACCCACAGCCAAATTTATCGCTAGCTTTTCAGTTCGTATAAAAATTTAATGTTACAAAATCTGGTTTGGGACGAAAGGTTTTTTTTTTCAGTTTCTTCAATCCTCACTCACATATTTGTGACAATAACTTATGCTCTTAATATACGTATGTACCGAAACTTTGAAACTGACGACAAATGACCAAAAAAAAAAATGCCGTGCATAGGCCAATAGAAATCAAAACTCTTACGTCTTCCTTGGAATTCTAGGCGTTAACAGAGAAGCATAAAACGACGAAGATCCAGGCATTCTTTCCCGTGTATACCCGTTTCCCTTTGGTACTCAGGGGTACTTTATGGACCCCGTACCTACCCTCTCGGGATTTACCAGTCCCTCCAGTTGCAACCAAGGGGGACGTTTACCAAGAAAAGGATGTCACCACCATGCAGAAACTGTTGGTGCAATACCTCGCCATGGCAGAAGTGCCGAAACCCAGGCGCACTCCCCCGCTTGACCCACCATTTAAGGGAAGGTTGAGTTGAGATACGGTCAACCAGTGCGCGAAGTGATCCCCACATAGTGGTCACACTTCACTCCCAAAAGCTAGAGAAGGCTTCCAGCTACAGGCTGGCACCGGGGTTTAATTTATATTGCGAGTCTCTTTCTGCTCAACTCATGACCTCGGTCATTGGAGTTATTACTTAAAACACGGCCACTACGAATCCAACCTCAATTGCAAGCAATTGGCTTGGAAACTGGTGCTTGCACCCATAGTTCAGTATTTCAACTCTAACGGGCTAGCGTGACTGATCGCACGCCCGATAGATCTACAGATTCCATCTACTGATTACTGTCCATTGCCTCAAGTACAGGGGTTCAGTAACCCAGGATATTTACAGACAACCCCGCAAGGGGAAAGGATCAGGATTGGATTGGTTGAGGTAAGGGATTCCCCAACCTGGACAGCCAAAGGCTGATTGCATCCCAAAGGGTGGGTGATGGTGACATCACATATCCACGCCCAAGGAAGATCTGGGGCATTTCTTTCCCATTTCTCCTTTTTTCTCACGGTTCTTAGGGGTTTTTAAAGACCTTTCCTACCTTCTTCGGGTATACTAGTCCCCCTGTGCAAGCATAGGGTCGTTTTACAAGAAAGGGATGTCACCGCCATGATGAGGCTAATAGTGCAAGGCCTTACCATGGCAGAGATGCCCGCTCGGGCACTTCCCTGCTTGGCCCATTTAAGGGCAGGTTGAGATACGCTCAACCATCGCATGGAGCGATCCCACATTGTGGTCACACTCCACTCCCAGAAGCTAGAGAAGGCATTCTAGCAGGCCAAGAAGATCTGGGCAATGGAATGGTGGACATAATTGAAGAAAGCGGGCTAAGATGATATGGACATTTGTCCAAAATAAATTCGACCCGCCATATATATCGTACGTTAGGAATGTGGCAAAAGATATAAAAGGCAGACCAAGAATCACGTGATAATAACGGGTGAAAAAGTCTTTCCTAAGGCGAGGAATTGAAGATATAGAAGCTCCCTCTGGGGAGAGATACGGGAGGAAGCACAATAAACTACCATCTCACACTGGCTGGGCGATAAAAAAGGTTTAATTATACTGATAATAAATGTGCTGCTAAAAATCTTGAATTCGAAGAAAATCGTTTAACTTTACAATGTAATTTCCACAATGGTTTTATCAGTTTTTCATGATTTTCTAGTAACCTACTGCACTTTGTTGAATAAATGTATGTATACCCACCAATTAACAGATAATAATAACAACTTGCAAAAATATTCTGTCAATTATAAAATTAAATGATTTGCAGTCCCAGTAAAAAGAGTAATGAAAGTTTTTTTAGACCAGAATTTCCTCATACACAGAATCTTAATATTTGTGTTTCTGATGCAATCTCTCAATTTAATAAGAAAAATGGGAGTAGGAATATCTCCAAACATACTATTAGCTGTTATGTTCTAATTCTCACCACCTTATAAGGGATTAGTTTCCTTTATCTTAAGAAAAAAAATAAATAAAAGAAATATAGCTAATAAAAAGGAAAATTGACGATAAGGATCTCACAAAACATAAGCTGGATTTCTTATCTTTTAATCTAAAAAGAAAATTCCTTTATAGTATAATAATACAATTAAGAACCTGCTACACAACCCTTCATTATTCCATTGTTTTCTTTCATTTTTCTTGTTTATATGTGGTAGTAAAAAAATAATTTCCTAATAGGATAATAAACTATTATAACACACTCCCAGAAATAAATATCCCGGGGGTGTGGGGAATTAGGATTCGTGATTCTGCAAATAAAATACACCCAGTAAATGTCAAAGCAAACTTAGTAAAATGTTACATATATTCTGAAAAAGCATATACAGTAAAATGTTGCTATGACCAATCTGTTCGGTGGGTCGCAACGGTGTATTATCCACTACCCCTGGTGGTGTCCTGTTGTACCGGTGGTGAGGGTCCATAGCCTCCGAGTATGGCCTCTTCGGTAGCTTCCATCTCTACTAGCGTTCTTGTTGGTGTGGGTGGTAGCGGGCTGACCATGGTTGTCCTGAATTGTGGCGTCTGCACAATCGCTTCCTGAGTTGTTCCATAAACTCGTGTGTCTTCTGCTCCTGGAGTCAGCGGCGGTGGGCTGATCCTTTCTGATGTGGGTTGTGGTACCTTCACAACCGTGTTCTGAGTTTCTCTATAAACTCGTGTGTCTCCTTTCACTGGAGTCAGCGGCAGTGGGCTGAGTAGTGCTGGCTGCGGTGTCATAGTCACAGTGTCCATCTGTATTCTTCCTGATGTGGGTTGTGGTACCTTCACAACCGTGTTCTGGGTTTCCCTAGGAACTTGTGTGTCTCCTTTTACTGGAGTCAGCGGCAGTGGGCTGAGTAGTGCTGGCTGCGGTGTCATAGTCACAGTGTCCATCTGTAACTGTGGTGGTGCTGGCTTGTCCTTTCTGGTGAATGGGTAGAGTGTGGGGTTGTCATGAAACCTCCACCTGTGTTCTCCAAAATCCAATATAAGTCCAGCGTCCTCAATGAAGTCTATTCCGAGCAACGTCTGGGTGTTCCGGGCTCCCGGGAAGAATGTGAAACTGGTCGGGATTGTCCTTCCCTTCAGTTTGACTGGCAGTTGCGTCTGTGCAACCTGCTGCGTTGTTTCTTCTCCGTCTGCTAGCGTCACTGTAGCAGTTGTTAGGGTGAGGGGATGTCCTCGTTCTTCTAGCAGGGTCTGCAGCTGGTGGCTGCCTATACTGGTCTTGGCTCCTGTGTCTACAAAGCCAGTGCCCTCTAGGTTCCACACGGCAAAGCTGAGTGCTGGCCTCTGCCGGGTGCGGATCTGTATGTGGGCAGCACAGAAAGAGCCTGTTCTTTCTTGCTGCGTCTTCGTTTGGTTGCAGTCCGGGCAGTTCCTCCTGTATACTCCCGGTCTGTTGCAACCAAAACAACTGTAGGCCGCCTGTGCTGTAGGCTGCTGCTTGTGCGGGTGGGCTGCCTTTGCCTTCCTGCAGTCCTTCTGATAGTGGCCTCTGATGCCACAGTAGTCACACCTGGTAGTGCCACCTGTCCTCTCGTTTGGCTTCTTTGCTGCTGGTGCTGGGTCCTCATACTGCTCGATACGTCTGGCCTCTTGCACGAGTGCCCAGAAGGTATCGACAGTTTCCCTCCTGATGCGGGTCCTTAACCTGGGATGGAGTACCGCATAGGTCATGTCCAGCTGAACATGGATGTCCAGAGCCGGGGTGATTTGAGCAAGTATTGCTCGCTTGCTGCAGACAAACTGGTCCGTGCTGGTCTTGTTGTCCTGCGGCGTGTTGAAAAACTCTCGGTACAGCTGATCGTTGGACTTCCTAGGTCCAAAAGTTCGCCTCAGCTGCTGTATGGCGTCAGGCCATGTTGTGGTGGTTTCCTTCTCTCCGAGCCACCAAGTTCCTGCAACGTCTGTGAGTAGCATGGGCAGTGCGGCTAATGCGTGGTTGTCACTCACTCGGGCTGCTTCCTTGTACGTCTCTGCTGCGGAGATGAAGACATCCAGGTCCTCTCCTGGTTTTCCTCCGTAGCGTGCGGTACACCCAATCATTAGGCCAGACTGCTGGGTCTGCCTGTCTTGATTGATGCCTCGTATCAGCTGCTGCAACATCTCTGGGGTGAGCTGCATGCTTATGTCTCCTAATTCGGGGCTGGGCTGTCGCTCCGTCGATGGTCGTTCTAGAGCTCGTGCTGCACGTTTGGGCGCCATTTCTTTTATAACACACTCCCAGAATAAATATCCCGGGGGTGTGGGGAACTAGGATTCGTGATTCTGCAAATAAAATACACCCAGTAAATGTCAAAGCACACTTAGTAAAATGTTACATATATTCTGAAAAGCATATACAGTAAATGGTTGCTATGACCAATCTGTTCGCTCAGGGAGTGACACAGATTGTCAATCGTCGCTCGTCGAGTAGAGTGGCCTGGCCCTCTTGCCTAGCGCACACTACTTATCGGTGATCGTTGTACGAACAAACGGCCTGGCTCTCCTGCCTAGCGCAGATGTCTTGAAACGGTGATCGCTGGATGAGTAAACGGCCTGGCTCTCTTGCCTAGCGCAGATGCTCTGAGAAGTTAGTTAAGGGCCTGCCTAGCTAGCGCCAAAACTATTAGAAGAGTTTCTAATCGCTGAGTACTTCTCTCTCTCTGATTATTCTGGTCGTGGATGGCCCCTTATATACGATTCTGAGGTGGTAGGGATGGTGTCCAGTAGGCGGGTCTAGCCGGTGAAAGTTCTCCCCTCTGTAGTGGAGTAGGAGAGTCCTAGTGTAGTGGGGGTGTGCCTCCCTAGTGAAAGGTCCACTTGGTGCAAACCTGGTGGCCGGGCGGAGAACTGTTGTTACATCCTCCCCCTTGAGCTCAGGTGTTGCTTGCAATGGCTGAGCTCACATCAATGGCGTGGTCGGCCTCTCTTCCTTAACCTTCGGATTGGCTTCTCCTGGGCGTCTGCGGTGCAGGGCGTCAGGCTTGACACGTGGTATTTGCCCAGTGGTATCGTCGGGTTGTCTTCGGCTGCTACTTCATAGCTGACGGGTCCCTGTGCGTGTAGAATGACGTAGGGTCCGTCCCTTCGTGGAGCGAACTTGGCTGTTCGTCCTTTCGTCTTACTGCTCTGTGTGTGGGTAGTGATCCACACGCGGTCTCCGGGCGCGTACTGGGGTCCGGGACGTGCTCGTTGGTCTGCGTATTTCTTCTGCCGGTCCTGAGCCGTTTCATGGTTGTCTCGGGCTCTATAGTAGGTGTCTGCCATGCGCGAGAGGGCTGGCGTGATTTCGGCGATGAAATTCTCTGAAGAGATGACTTCTCTTAAGTCATGTTGGATCTCTGCGGGGGTCCGTAATTCTCTTCCAAACGTTAAGTATGCAGGCGTCATCTTGGTAGCCTGGCATTCAGCGGTGTTGAGAGCGAATCTGATAGCGGGCAGTCTCCTTGGCCAATCGCTGTGGTCTTCTCCTACGAGGATAGCTAACTGCGTCTTCAGTTCTCGGTTTCGTCTCTCCACGGGGTTCGCTGCCGGGTGGTAGACTGGTGTAAAGGCTTGTGTAATGCCTAAACAGAAGGTGATGTACTGCATCACGTGACTGATGAACTGCGTTCCATTGTCGCTGATCATCTTCCTTGGTATTCCGTATCGTAAGAAGAACTCGTTTAGTAGTAGTTCTCCGCAGCGCTGTGCCGTAGCTTCTTGTAAGGGAAAAAGCTCTATCCATCGGGATGCTGTGTCCTCGATGACTAATATCCACTTGTACCTTTCGACTGATTCGGGTAAGGGACCGAATAAGTCTACGGCGATGACTTCGAATCGCTGGTTCATTGGTGGGGTCCTGAGTAGTCCTGCGGGCTTCAAGTTGGATGCCTTGTACCTCTGGCATGTCGTGCAAGCTCGTATATACTCTTCAATGCTGTGTCGCATTCCTGGCCAGTAATAATGCTGAATTATCCTCTGGTAGGTCTTGTGAATACCGTTATGTCCTGCTGTGGGCGCATCGTGGTACTCCTTTAGTATAGCTACTCGTTCGTGTACTGGAACAGCTAGCTGTGCGTTGTCCACCTCCTCGTCGGTGGCGTATCTGTAAAGGCAACCATTCGATATTAGATAACCTCTGGCGGACCATCTAGCTGCTTCACCATCTTGCTCTGGATCGGTGAAGGCGTCTAGTATTTTCTTCAGCTCGGGATCCTTGGACTGTTCTTCCCGGATCTCCGTAGCGCTTCTCCTCGGCATGTCTATAGTGAGGGTACAGACTGCGTAATTCTCTTCTTCAGGGGGCCTTGATAACGTGTCGGCCACTGCGTTGCTCCTTCCGGGTGTGTATTTGATCTGAAATACGTAGGGTTGTAATTGCAGGGCCCAACGGGCGAGTCGGCCTGTAGGTGATTTCAGGGTCATCAGCCACTGTAGTGGTTGGTGGTCTGTGACTATCAACGTGGGGCTGGCCTCGATATATCCTCTGAACTTGAAGACTGCCCATACTAAGGCGAGTGCTTCTCGTTCGGTCGTCGTGTAGTTTCTCTCAGGCGCTGTAAGCAGGCGGCTGGCGTACTCCACGGGATGTTCTTCTTCTTTCTCCCCCTGGACTAAGACTGCTCCAATAGCATAAGCACTAGCGTCGGTTTTGATAGTGAAGGGGCGAGTCTCATCGGCAGGCTGGAGGATGGGTGCTGACGTCAGTAGTTTCTTTAGCTGGTCAAATCCATCTGCTTGGTCGGTGGTCCATGTCCATGTGGCGGCTTTCCTGGTGAGCAAGGTCATCGGTCGAGCGATCTTGGCAAAGTCTGGGATGAATCGTCGGTACCACGAGCAGGTCTGAAGGAAACTCTTAAGTTCCTTTACGTTCCTCGGTGCGGGTCTCTTGAGTATAGCTTCGATCTTCTCTGGATCGGGGGTGAATCCTCTAGGCGTAATCACGTGGCCTAGGTACTTGATTCGTTCGCAGCAGAAGTGGCATTTGGGCCGGTTGGCCTTCAGCTTGTACTTCTCTAGATGCTGAAATACCTCTTGTAGGTCTGATAGATGCTCCTCGTAGCCTGGTGAGAGCACTATTAGGTCGTCTAGGTAGACTAGCAGTGTGATGTGGCTGAGTCCAGTTCGAAACTTGTCCATAAGTCTCTGAAAGGTGGCTGGTGCGTTGCGTAAGCCGAATGGCATTCTGTTAAACCGGTAGGTTCCAAAAGGTGTGATGAAACAGGTTTTATCTCGATCCTCTAGTTTCACCTTGATCTGCCAGTACCCTGCTCTGAGGTCTAGCGTGCTCATATACTGCGTCCCTTTAGCAGTGTGCAAGATGTCATCTATCCGTGGCAGTGGATAATGATCTGCTTTAGTGACTGCATTCAACTTCCTGTAGTCAATGCATAGCCTGTACGTGTTGTCCTTCTTGGGCACCATGACGACAGGTGAGGTCCATTCACTGTCGCAGGGCTCGATGATCCGTCCGTCCAGCATCTGGGAAATCTCCTGTTCCAAGATGTGACGTCTGCTAGGTGATAGCCGGTATGGCGGTGCTGCTATAGGTGATGCCTCTCCGGTGTCTATCCTGTGTTCTGCGTGTGGCGTAGGCTCTGTAGGAATTCCAAACACGTCCTCGTGAGCAGCAAGTATCTCATTAGCCTGCTCCTGTTGTGCTCGGGTGAGCCGGGTGCCTTCGTCTTTTCTAAGCTCCACGTCTATGGTGAAAAGCTGTAGTTGCTCCTCCGATGGCCATAGGGTGTCATCCGCCCATACCCTATGGAAGTCTAGATGGCTATGCCTGGTGGGCGTGTGGTGAGTCCTTTCGGTGGGCTCGCAACGGTGTATTATCCACCTACCCCTGGTGGTGTCCTGTTGTACCGGTGGTGAGGGTCCATAGCCTCCGAGTATGGCCTCTTCGGTAGCTTCCATCTCTACTAGCGTTCTTGTTGGTGTGGGTGGTAGCGGGCTGACCATGGTTGTCCTGAATTGTGGCGTCTGCACAATCGCTTCCTGAGTTGTTCCATAAACTCGTGTGTCTTCTGCTCCTGGAGTCAGCGGCGGTGGGCTGATCCTTTCTGATGTGGGTTGTGGTACCTTCACAACCGTGTTCTGAGTTTCTCTATAAACTCGTGTGTCTCCTTTCACTGGAGTCAGCGGCAGTGGGCTGAGTAGTGCTGGCTGCGGTGTCATAGTCACAGTGTCCATCTGTAACTGTGGTGGTGCTGGCTTGTCCTTTCTGGTGAATGGGTAGAGTGTGGGGTTGTCATGAAACCTCCACCTGTGTTCTCCAAAATCCAATATAAGTCCAGCGTCCTCAATGAAGTCTATTCCGAGCAACGTCTGGGTGTTCCGGGCTCCCGGGAAGAATGTGAAACTGGTCGGGATTGTCCTTCCCTTCAGTTTGACTGGCAGTTGCGTCTGTGCAACCTGCTGCGTTGTTTCTTCTCCGTCTGCTAGCGTCACTGTAGCAGTTGTTAGGGTGAGGGGATGTCCTCGTTCTTCTAGCAGGGTCTGCAGCTGGTGGCTGCCTATACTGGTCTTGGCTCCTGTGTCTACAAAGCCAGTGCCCTCTAGGTTCCACACGGCAAAGCTGAGTGCTGGCCTCTGCCGGGTGCGGATCTGTATGTGGGCAGCACAGAAAGAGCCTGTTCTTTCTTGCTGCGTCTTCGTTTGGTTGCAGTCCGGGCAGTTCCTCCTGTATACTCCCGGTCTGTTGCAACCAAAACAACTGTAGGCCGCCTGTGCTGTAGGCTGCTGCTTGTGCGGGTGGGCTGCCTTTGCCTTCCTGCAGTCCTTCTGATAGTGGCCTCTGATGCCACAGTAGTCACACCTGGTAGTGCCACCTGTCCTCTCGTTTGGCTTCTTTGCTGCTGGTGCTGGGTCCTCATACTGCTCGATACGTCTGGCCTCTTGCACGAGTGCCCAGAAGGTATCGACAGTTTCCCTCCTGATGCGGGTCCTTAACCTGGGATGGAGTACCGCATAGGTCATGTCCAGCTGAACATGGATGTCCAGAGCCGGGGTGATTTGAGCAAGTATTGCTCGCTTGCTGCAGACAAACTGGTCCGTGCTGGTCTTGTTGTCCTGCGGCGTGTTGAAAAACTCTCGGTACAGCTGATCGTTGGACTTCCTAGGTCCAAAAGTTCGCCTCAGCTGCTGTATGGCGCCAGGCCATGTTGTGGTGGTTTCCTTCTCTCCGAGCCACCAAGTTCCTGCAACGTCTGTGAGTAGCATGGGCAGTGCGGCTAATGCGTGGTTGTCACTCACTCGGGCTGCTTCCTTGTACGTCTCTGCTGCGGAGATGAAGACATCCAGGTCCTCTCCTGGTTTTCCTCCGTAGCGTGCGGTACACCCAATCATTAGGCCAGACTGCTGGGTCTGCCTGTCTTGATTGATGCCTCGTATCAGCTGCTGCAACATCTCTGGGGTGAGCTGCATGCTTATGTCTCCTAATTCGGGGCTGGGCTGTCGCTCCGTCGATGGTCGTTCTAGAGCTCGTGCTGCACGTTTGGGCGCCATTTCTTTTATAACACACTCCCAGAATAAATATCCCGGGGGTGTGGGGAACTAGGATTCGTGATTCTGCAAATAAAATACACCCAGTAAATGTCAAAGCACACTTAGTAAAATGTTACATATATTCTGAAAAGCATATACAGTAAATGGTTGCTATGACCAATCTGTTCGCTCAGGGAGTGACACAGATTGTCAATCGTCGCTCGTCGAGTAGAGTGGCCTGGCCCTCTTGCCTAGCGCACACTACTTATCGGTGATCGTTGTACGAACAAACGGCCTGGCTCTCCTGCCTAGCGCAGATGTCTTGAAACGGTGATCGCTGGATGAGTAAACGGCCTGGCTCTCTTGCCTAGCGCAGATGCTCTGAGAAGTTAGTTAAGGGCCTGCCTAGCTAGCGCCAAAACTATTAGAAGAGTTTCTAATCGCTGAGTACTTCTCTCTCTGATTATTCTGGTCGTGGATGGCCCCTTATATACGATTCTGAGGTGGTAGGGATGGTGTCCAGTAGGCGGGTCTAGCCGGTGAAAGTTCTCCCCTCTGTAGTGGAGTAGGAGAGTCCTAGTGTAGTGGGGGTGTGCCTCCCTAGTGAAAGGTCCACTTGGTGCAAACCTGGTGGCCGGGCGGAGAACTGTTGTTACACTATGTGATATTGAACAGAAAATTAAGGAAATTGGAGTTTATATTCATAGTTAAATTGTAAAATCAATATTTCTATAAAAAAGGCAAAAAAAAAACTTTATAAGGTTTATATTAAAATTAGTTTAAACTAGTAGGGTTTATTAGCGTGTGTTTTACTGTAATAAAACAATATAGTTTGCGTTTAAAATCTTGATAGTGTGCTGCCACCTACCTATAAAGCAACAAATCACTATTTAATTGTTGGGAATTTTAGTATTACATAATACATATATTGGCAACAGTGTTTTTTTTTGTAATTTAGGTTAATAATAATTTTTTATTTTTACTTTCTCTTACTCCTAGTAAGAGGAAGATGTAATCGTGTCAAATTTCGATCTTGAAAGTTTTCACCGGAAATATCCGTTTTTGAGGTCCCCTGAGTCCAATAAAAGTGGTTTTTAGGAGACATAGCGTCTGTGTGTGTGTGTGTGTGTGGGTGCATGTGTGGGTGTATGTATGTGAACAGCATAGCTCAAAAACGAAAAATCGTAGAAAGTTCAAACTTGATATACGTTTAGGTATCACCATGGAATCTGACGGTGCGTTATGTGTCAATATTCCTCAACCGGAAGTACCACTTTACTAGTTGTTTTTTTTACGTTTTTGCAATTTTCTCAAAAATGGCTCCGAAGATTTTCTTTAAACTTGCTATATCAACTACACATACAAAAGAGCTACAACTTTTATTTGAAACATTTCTCCAGGAAAATTCATTTAAGGGCACGTCTGGGGGAGGGGTGGGGTTAGGTTTTCATCTTAACTGCTGTTTCAGTATATTAGACAATTCTGTCATCTAAATAATGTTAATTAGAATTAAATATGTTGTTGAAATTCCGAGTTTGAAAAAAAAATAGATAACCGGAAGTGCGTTTTTACTGAAATATAATTTTCAGTTTTATGGTATTTTCTCGAAAATGGCTCCAACGATTTTCTTTAAACCACCGTTGGAACTATACATAAAAGAGCTAAAACTTTTATTTGCAACTTTCTCCCTGATAAAAGTCATTTAAGGGGACTTTTGGGGGGGGTGTTATGTTTTTCTTTAAATTGCTATCACAGTTGATTATACAATTCTGTCATCCAAAATTGACATAACTAGAAATTAATATATGACCCAAATTCCGAGTTTCAAGGAAATTAGTAAACGGCCAGTTTTTACTGGACAGTGTTTTCACTTTTCGAACGAATTTCATTAAATTTGGTACACTAACTATAAAATTTGTCAATTATAATTTTGAGTACTGGAGTAAGAGAAAGTTGTGTGAGTGTTTCACACCAGATTTTTTTTTTATTATTTAAGGCGTTTGCAACATCTGTAGTCATTTCAGTCCGGAGCCTACTCAGTGCATTGCTGAGGAAGAGAAAATCTAAGAGTAGCCCGGGCTGGATTCGAACCAATGATCTCCGCGTTGCTAGTCCAACGCGCTACCACTGAGCTAAACCCTTCCCTAATAATATTATATTTATAACATAATTATATTATGAAATACTTTATATTTAAAGTTTCAACACCAATGGAAAAAAAAACATTCTCTCATTTAAACAAAAGAAAATCTGGTATGAAACCCTCACACAACTTTCACTTATTCCGGTTTTCAAAATTGTTAGTACACCAAATTTAATGAAAATTCGTTGATGGTTTTATGGAGAAAATCACAAAAACTGAAAAAAAAAAAAAAAAAAATTGTTCAGTAAGAGCACACTTCCTGTTTACTAATTTTCTTGAAACTCAGAATTTTGGCAATCTATTTATTTCTAATTAATTTTGATAAGATGGTAGAATTGTATAATCAACTAAGATAGCACTTTAGAGGGCAAAGATAACCCTACCTTTCTCCCAAAAGTACGCTTAATTGAGTTTACCCGGAGAAATGTTTCAAATAAAAGTTGTGTAGTTCACATACGTAGTTTAAAGGAAATCGTTGGAGCCGTTTTAGAAAAATATCAGAACATTGAAAAATATTTTTAAGTATAAACGCCATTTCGGTCATCTGATTTTTTTCAAACTCAGAATTTCAACAACATATTTAATTCTAATTAATATTATTTAGATGAGCGAATTGTATAATAAACTGAAATAGCTCTTTTGAGGACAACCTAACCCCTACCTCTCACCAGAAAAGTGCCCTTAAATCGTCCCGGAGAAATGTTTCAAATAAAAATTGTAGATCTGAGTTTAAAGAAAATCCTTGGAACCATTTTTGAGAAAATTGCAAAAAAGTGAAAAAAAAAAAAAATACGTTCAGTAAAGTGGTACTTCCGGTTGAAGAATTTTGATAGATAAAGTACTTATTGGATCCCATTGTGATACCCAAACGGAATATCAAGTTTGAACTTGCTGCGATTTTTTTTTGTTTTTGAGCTATGCTATTCACATACATACACATACACACAGATCATTTTCTAAAATCCACTTTTTTGGGCTCAGGAGACCTCAAAACAGATATTTCTGGTGAAAATCGATATCGAAACTTTGACACGATCACAATACTTCCTCTTACCACGAGTAAGACAAAAAGTAAAAGGCACATAATGAAAAACTTTGAAGTTTAAAAAAGAAAAATTTAAATTAGCTCTTCTTTATGAACTACTTTGATCAGGCACAAAGAAAAAAAAAATTGCACGGTTGAATAGATGTACAAAGGTAGAACTACGGCTTACTCAAGGTATTCATTCGCAAAAGACATACTAGGTCCATCGTTCCATTTAATAAACAGCAAAAAATTAAGAATGAAATTGAAAAATAGATACTAAACGATGATATTAGTGATAACAATTACACAAGGGACGAGATTATTTGTACGCAGAAGCACCGGGTTCAAGTTCCGGCGGTCTTTAGATTTTCTCGCCCCAGGAATTCACATAGGCTGTGCCAGTTTGTATGTGTAATGGTAGTTTGTTGGGGTCAATAGAGAAAAATGAAGTATAGAAAAAGTATACTGACTGAACATTGAATATATTGATTAAATTAAACTTTCCATTAAATCATTGAGGAAAATTTGGCCAATATATTTTCTGATTAGACATTTCTGATATATATTAATTTTAAAGGAAACAAAAAAATGTTTCATGAAACTTATATGTGATAAGAAATTTTCATATTCATAATTTTCAATACAAAGTATCGATATTATATAAACAAAATAAACATTCTTCATGAATCATAATCATTAATCATTTTATTTACTGATGAACTAGGTTTACATAAATTAGCATAAAATAAACTAACTTAAATCTCACTTTTTCTCTACCATATCGTTTTTAATATTAATTCGATTATTACCTTCATATTTCGATTATTACCTTCATATTGACAACTTGTTATCCCAACTTTTGATTATTTTGTTCAAGAAATGATTGATAGCCTATGCGATAATTACTAATCTTGGCTATATTACATGGCTAACAACATGGTAAACACTTCTTACACCTTCATCACTAAACAACACACCCACACTACAATGTAGGATGTGTTGTGTGGTAGCAGCCGTTCTGGCCAACTTCTTGAATTTAACATAACCCTAGTAAAATCTTGCTCACCTCATGTACATTCACTTCCAAAACCTCATGTACATTCACTTCCAAAACCTCATGTTTGTGTTTTTTTTTTTTTGGATACAAGACATAAAAAAACGAGACACTGAAAGATGGCAGAATAGATCTTTTTAAGCTGCAACCAATAAAGGTTATAAGAATCTAATAAAAGCCGGAGAGAAAATACATTAGCATACGAAACCTATTTTTGTCAGGACTTCTTCTGGTCCGTTTCTGTTCACAAAAGTCTTATCCGGCCTTGGTCTTGGAAAAGTTCTCCAAAGCTTCTTCTTTTGTCAGCTGTTCTTGAAGTGATTATTCACTTATCACCACATAGAAAAGTTTCGGCCCCATAAAGCGGCTTACTACACCTATTCTTGTCATAGTGTTTATGCCGTCTCATTACTTTCTGAGCTGACAAGTCTTGGCACCCAAAAAGAGGGTGATTCTATTTTTTTTTCCAGGCGTATTAACTACAGCGGTTATTAGCACCCCCAAACTAATTTTACTTTCTCTTCTCTGGCCTCTCGAACTGGGATGAACATTTTGTAACCTAGTTGGTTTCCACGCACACACTTTGCTCTCAAGTCAGTGTCGAGCTGTAGCTTTTTTGGGGATCTCTCCACACATCCCCTCTTAAATCATCGATTTAGTCGACGAGTGTGTGGGTGGATTAGTTGGTTGTGCCATCCCTTATTTTATTTCTCAGTTAGTCGATAGAATAATTAGTGCATGGAAGTTTAATCTGTAGATACTTAGTAGAAGACAAAGAGATTATAACTGTATTGCTTATATTAAATATATTTTTTTTTTAATTTAAGGCGCGTTAACATCTATAGTCATTGGTGTCCGGAGCCTTCTCAGTGTACTGCCGGCCCCTAAACAGTGTTCTCTCGTTACAGACAACACTGTCCATCACAATCTAAGAATCCAAGTAAGACAAATCTAAGAATAGCAAAATCTAAGAATCTGGACTTGAACCCGGGTCCTCCGCGTGGGAGTCCAGTACGCTAACCACTTAGCTATTCCCTTCCCTAAATGTTTTCTTTTACAGTCTTGAAAGCGTAGGAGACTATTTGCTAAATAAATTAATAGTTGGGATGTGAAGTGCAATACATATCCTAAAATAAAACTTAACCTAATGGGATTGAAATACTTTTATAAAAGTGTTTTCAACCCTGAAATAAAAAACCTTATCTATGCATTGAAACTAACATTCTCGCCAATAAATACATTCGCACCAACAAATACATACACATCTAATTATAATACATTCCAACTAATAAATACATTCAACCTAACAAATACATTCGGTCTAACAAATACCTATATGCCAATAAATACATTCACTCAAAAAAAATACACTCATACTTAGCATACATATAAAGGTAAAGTACTCGATATTTCTTTCCCCATAAAATAGCAAAATTAATCGATATTCCTCCACCCAATTTTACTTAACCTAACTAGGTGATTCTATTACTAGGTGATTCTATTATTTTTAATTGTTTTATGTTTGGATTAACTTAATTACCACCTAAAAAATTATTAATAAAAAAAGAAAAAAAATCCCTTCATTCATGATCAATTATTTAAAGAAAAGGAAATCAATTCACTATTAAATATTCTAACCACCATACTTGTTAAAGATATCCTAATTTAATGAAGCTGATCGATGATCAGCTTGTGATTATGAATAATATTTTAGTAGTAATATTTACAATCATTTAAATTATCGATTTCAAACTTTAGTAACAAATTTTAATGCAAGTCTTGTAGATCAAGTTCTAAATCATAACAGTGCTCTTTAATATTAAATACAATGTTTCTAATTATTTTTTGTCAAGTTAAAGGCGAAGTTAAGGAAATTATTTTAGTGTCCAGTTAGTGCTTAGAAGAACTAGGCAATGTAATAGATTTGATATTATTTATTACACTGATAATACAGTGATACTGCTATATTAAATAATATTTAAGAACTAGTTTTATCCGTCAGAACATGTTTCAGTTTGCTGAAGCGAAATTGAAATTTATGATTTTAACCATAAACCATTAAGTATCATCAATTATTTATCCTGTGCAAATTTAGACGTCTGTCGATTATAAAGTGAATGACACCTTAATTTAGACTCAGAGGACCCGACTGAAGAAGGTAGGTCTAGAATGAGATGGAGCTTGGAAATTCTATAGAATGATGGAAGAAACTCCAATCTGAAGTTTTGCAACCCATAATAGTTATGAGTAGGAGAGAATTGGGTTTATAAGAAGAAATAAACTGGGAATAATGCTAGGCACTGTATAATTAGAAAGTAACACAAACTGCCAGGAATTTTACACGAATATAGAAAATGGTAGCGAGAGATTTAGAGTGAGGAAAGAGAAGGATAGTCATTGGTTGCTGACGCGTTGTAACTGCTGTATAAGATCTTGAAAGACTGTTCTCTCTTGGGCTAGCGCAACTGTATTTAAACAGAATCTCCCATTCTAGTCTGACCTAAGTAGCGAAACTCTCAATTTTTGTGTGTGTGTCTCTCTCTCTGCTTTAGAACACTCTCTTGGGATCCTATTACATGATCTCATTCAGTGAATGTTTAGATACCTGGAAGCATGACCCAAAATTCCGAGGACATATATGCACGTTCCACTTCATCATCAAGAAACTGACCTAAAAGTGATACTTCAGTTGATCACAATCTCGGATAGAGGTAAAGAGAATTTTAAAGCATATACTCCGTAAAAAAAAATGGTTTAACCCATTTGTCTTTGACTAAAAGAAGCATTATTTTAATGAAGAGCAGTTTTTTTTTCACTTGTAAAGAATGCCATAAACCAGAATTTTAATTCCTAGTGTCATTTATTTAAACCAATTCCTACATAGAACTCAACCTGTATATTATTAATTGAAAAACATAAATTTATTATTTCGTGGTGATGCTATTAACATAACAGAGATTCTTGTCTATTTAAATATCTCTTAACCAAAATGTTTCCTTGCATGTGCCAAATTTTTAACTCCAAAACAGATTTCATACTGATCACAGCTCTTTATTGAAATTTTTTTCGTCATGTCAAAGTTCCTTCCCTAGCCTGTCTTCCACAGTCGGCCACCAGACATTACCGAAGGCACCAGCTATGTCCAGGAAGACTGTGAGGACATGTTTGTGCCTACTGCCACGCACCAATTCCAGGATTTTTGATATCGCCTCAGTCGTCGATCTACCCGATACAAAACCATACTGACTGGGACTGAAACTGATGAAGCTTTTCAATCTCATTATAATCAGTTTCTCCAGCAGTTTCCCAAAAACGGGCAGGAGTTGTATCAATCGATACGACTTTGCATCATCGATGGGCTAGTTTCCACCTTTATACAATAATTTAACAAGCCCTGTTTTCCACTGACTGGGAAAATATCCCAGTCTCAGGCATCCATTGAAAAGGTCAAGCAGGTACTGACTTAAAATGTCCTCATTTTTCTGGACAATTTCTCCATTAATCATATCCATTCCTGGAGCCTTCTTATTCTTAATTTCACCAGTAACAAACTTAACATCATATATATCAAACTCAGACATGGGCTCATCCAGAGCGGTGATTAATAGGCTGCTTCGCGTCGACTTCTTTGCAAATGGGTGTCGTCCAGAAGGTACTCAGGGAGGAGTACTTTCAGTAAGTGCTGAGTTGACTCTCTCCAGGACCCAGCACCCGAAACTTCGTCTATATTTAGACTAGCGAGTATCAGGTCAGTCTTCATCTTACTTGACTGCACCTTGTACACAATACCCCATGGATCTCTATGGCCTTCTGACTCCACGAACTCCAGCCAGCTTGAAGCCTTGGCCTGTTTTACTATCTTTTTATACTTCGGGTACCCCGATACTCATCTAAATATCATTAACGGGATTCCACATTTGGTACCGTCTTCGCTTCCTGGCTACTTCTTTTTTGACTGCTGTCAGCTCCCGTGCCCGCCAAGAAACCGGTCAATGCGTTTAATGAATATCGGCAACTCAAATGAGCTGAAAGATAAATTATATTATATCAAAGATAAATTTATCCTAAAATCTGGTGTGAAACATTCACACAACTTTCTCTTACTTCAATTTACTAAAATGGCAGAATCTTCTTCACATTTATAAGTATTCTTATTGGGGTTTAAAAACTGTCTGCGTTTTTATGGAAAAAATCAAGAAAAAACTGAAAAATTTGAAATACTTGGAATATCAATTACGCAATTATACTAAGAGCTATAAATTTTCATTTGAAACATTTCACTGGAAAAATTCATTTAAGACGGCTTTTTTTGTTGGAGAGGGTTTGGGGTTATGTTTTGCTTATGAAGTACTATTTCTATTTATTATACAATTCTATCATATATAATATCATATATATTGTCCTCACGCATTGGTCTAATGGCTAGCGCATTCGCCTTTCGTGCTAGAATTCAGGGTTCGATTACCGTGAGGACAAAAGTCGGTGTTGAGACCCACCATCGTGATAAAAAGTGGAAAGATACAGTTAATAGCGCCCTAGGTAGCGAATGCCGGAACTAAACGGCGTGAGAACTGCGGCGTGCTTACCACACGCCCCCTTATTCAAATCGCCGTCTGGCAAGCTTTGGCCCTACATGGTTGTTGCGCCATAGGGTTAGGGATCATTTATATTATCGTAAGTTTGCTTGAAACTTTTTTCCGAGAAAAGTTCATTCAAAGAAGTTTAGAGGGAGAGTGGGGGAAGTTATGCTCTTCTTAAAGCAAGTCATTTTATTATTAAATATAGATTCCTCCATTGATATAGTTATTATTTAGTAAAAGTTATAAGTTTGAAGAAAATAGCTTTTTTCAAGCTGCATCTTTTCAGCTTAATGGCATGCATTGTATTATTGTTTTTTTCTATTTATTTTTCTTTATCTTTATTTTATATGAATTTTTATCTTTTCTAAATATATTCAGTCAACTCCTGCTATAAGTAATTGAGGAGATCTGGGGAAAAAAGGGGCCCATAGGTAAAAAATCTTGATTTTGAGAAAACGTACCATTGAATGTTACTTATTATTGAATCTCTGTTATGGTCACTGCAACCATAGTCGCTTTTAATACCATAATTCTGGATGAGTTTGTAGCATATTTAACATAATTTTTATGAATAAAATCAGGTTAGATTTAAAAAAAAAAATGCAAATGTAAGTATTAACATTATAGGCCTTTTTTGTGCAGAACTATATTTTAAATAAAATGGTATTCAAATCGTCAGGCCTTAAAATTACAATGAGATGTTTGTACCGCAATTGCCAGAGGAGTTTTTAAAGAAAAAAAAGAAAAAATTCTTTCTTGCTCTACATTTCGGGTACCATTGGTGCCCTTCTTCAGAAGCTCTGTAAAAATTTATTGGAGAAAATACATTAAAATACATTATTGTAGTATTTTCTCCAATTAATTTTTACAGAGCCCCTGAAGAAGGGCACTTAGTGGAAGAAAGCAATTAAAATAAATAGCTTAGAGTTTAGAATATTTTACAGTATCCAAAATAGTATTTTGTTAATATTTTATAATTATCTTAGTGCTGTGAATTTACCTTCAAAAAGAGTGTATTTTAGAGTCAGGTATACTACAATCTAGGTCATTGCTATTAGGAAAACAAAGTTAGGTTAATTCTTTTGTACAAGAACATTCCCCCGCTAGAGAGAGAGAGCAATTCCTTCGAATAGTCTGCCTTCAGCTTTCAAAGATTACAAGTCTGACTTCTGCTTTAAAACAACTAAGTCTGATTCTGCTTTCAAAGCCAGAACAGAACACTTCAGGAATCGCTCAGTGCCAATGATAGATATTTGCCTTTATTCTAGATAAACATCATTTTACTAAGATTCAGTGTGATATTGTAAAATACTTTAATTTGCTTAGAGAATAATATATTTATTTTATAATCAGTGGTGCTTTCTTGATTATTACTAATACTTCTATCTTTACCTCAAACATACTTACAAGCCCTTTTACAAAACCGCTCGTGCTACTTACTACAAATACATACCACGCCAAAACATTTCATTGGTGCTTTGGAAGCAGAATACCGACTTAGTTGTTTCAAAGCAGAAGTCAGACTTGTATTCTTTGAAAGCTGAAGGCAGACTATTCGAAGGAATTGCTCTCTCTCTAGCGGGGGAATTTTCTTGTACAAAAGAATTAACCTAACGGGATTTTTGTGCCTTTGTTTTCCTAATAGCAATGATCTAGATTGTAGTATACCTGACTCTAAAATACACTCTTTTTGAAGGTAAATTCATAGCACCAAGATAATTATAAAATATTAGCAAAATACTATTTTGGATACTGTAAAATATTCTAAACTCTAAACTATTTATTTTCATTGCTTTCTTCCACTACAGCACCAATGGTACCCGAAACGTAGAGCAACAGTGAATTTTTTGTTTAATCTCCTCTGGCGATTGTCGTACAAATATCTCATTATATTTTAAATAATTTTGTGAACAACAGTAATTAAATTCTGTGTTCTGAACTTGTACTTTTCAGTTTCCGTTTCGTATAGCCTTCTTCACTCGCAATATTATCATTAATATTATTTGTTAACATACTGAAACAGTGCAGTAACAAACTGTATCCACAGCCATTCAAATGATATTACCAACCAAAAAAGAAAAACACCTGATCAAAGAAAACAATGTGCTGTCACCTACAGTTCATGTATTGAAATAAAACTTTGGTCACCATAATGCAGGAAGGTATGGCCGTTCATTTGAAATGTTCTGGGGATAAAAGGAACAATGCTTCTATGGGTCCCTTTTTCCCAGGCCTCCTCATTGACCTTAAAAGAAAGAAATAAATAAATAATAATTACTTTTCTTCCCAGGGGCCTCTACAGCTCACTGTCCGATGATGGACAATGTTGGCTGTAACGAGAGAAGGTTCCGGGCGCACTGAGAATGCTCCGAGCGCCAATGACCATAGATGTTGACGCGCCTTAATTAAAAAAAAAAAAAAAATAATAATAATAATAATTAGTATTTATTACACTCCACTAATCGAATCAAATAATCTACCTACGCTGTAATTGTTAACCTACAAAGTACGTAATTGCCAACAGTGGTACGGTATTCAACAAATAACGCACTTGGGCAACAGGGAATAGCATTATAAATAACAAATAAAATTGTAATACACTTAAATTTGTTAAATAACCAGATTCCTAATCTAAGAGTTTTAATTTAATACTTTGCTGGATTTTATTTGAAGGCAGTGATCTTCCCTTTAATTAATAAATTAATTTAAATAAGTTACAATGAACTTAAGAACAATCTAAACGCCTCAAAGCAAGTGTGTGAAGTACTTGTAAAGTGCTTAAGTTTAGCATTTGCCTCTTCCAACCAATTTCTAACTATGCAAGCAGGGATGTTTAAGATCCCTTGATATTCCAGAACACTCCTATTTTTGAGCACTTCACTTACTTCTGATACATTCCTAACAGAATGTTTTGTTGATGCAGGTTTTAAATTAATTAAGATAAAAATTACTGATTTGTCCATCAACTTATTTCTGTCTTAAAAAAAAATTTAAAAAAAAAAGGAAAAAAAAATCTGGTGTGAAACACTCACACAACTTTCTCTTACCCCAGTTTTCAAAATTGTACCTAATTGACAAATTTTATGGTTTGTGTACCAAATTTGATGAAATTCGTTGGAGTTCGTGTGGAACGGAAAAAAAAGTGTTCAGTAAAAGCGCACTTCCGGTTTACTAATTTTCTTGAAACTCGGAATTTTTGCCATCTATTTATTTCTAATTAATTTTATTTTGGGTGGTAGAATTGTATAATCAACTATGATAGCACTTTACAGAAAAACATAACCCCACCCAATCCCCCAAAAGCCCCTTTAAATGACTCTACCTGGAGAAATGTTTCAACTAAAAGTTGTAACTCTCTATATGTGTAGTTCACATTCTTAGTTTCAAGAAAAAGCGTTGGAGCCGTTTTCGAGAAAATACCAGAATACTGAAAAATTCATTTCAGTAAAAACGCACTTTCGGTCATCGGAATTTTTCAAATTCGGAATTTCAACAACACATTAAATTCTAATTAATATTGTTTAGCTGACAGAATTGTGTGTAGTAAACTGAAATAGCACTTTAGAGGGCAAACCTCTACCAAGGTCGCACAAGGTCGCACGCTACTAGAGATGTCTTAATGTGAGAACTTACTCACACACTTGACAGTGTGTGAGTAAGACTAATATAAACTTCGCCCCACTGGAAGAGGGCATCATTATATCATTTCCACTACACTAAGAATTGAACACTATTTGCTGTAAAATGAAACTGCAGTTCTTATTTACTTGTGACAAAGATTTGGCAGAACGACTTTCTCTAACTGCAGTTTACACAGATTTAAGAGATAATTTTCTTGAACTTATAATGTTTACTAAATAATTGCTTGTCTTTAATTTTATATCATTTAGAGAATTTAAACTTTAAAAAAAAAAAAGATCTTTTTTAAGGAAGCCATGCCTCTTCCCTCCCACCCAAATTTCTATCAATGATATTTCACGGAAAGAAGTACCCAATAAAAGTGATAGGTCATTGTATTCATAGCTAGTGTAAAAACTTTAAAGAAATCCTTCGGTTATTTTTATTGAGAAAAACATAGAAAACTAGAATAAAATTGATCAGTAAAAACGCACTTCCAGTCAACCGTAGAAGGGTCACAAAAGATCGAGACGTCCGATTTATTGCGCTACTCAGTTCTAGGCAATCGGATTCTTACAGCTATAGAGCTGGTTTCTTATTTATACAAAGTATGGTTTGCAATCTAGAGCTCAGGGATATCTTATTACAAATTAGGGGAATCACAATGAGGTCTGAAACTATTCACTAAATACCCACTTTCGGTCAATCGATTTTTCTTCAAATCCCAGATTGACAATAAATTTTATTCTAATTAATTATTATTTAGATAATAATATCAGATATTATCTGAATATTATTTATTCAAAGACTCAGCGGATCTATAAACGTATATTTCCGGTGAAAATTCGATATTGAAAATCTAACACAATCGCAATATTTCCTCTAATAACAAAATTAAATTAATCGATTAAAAAAAGAATTATACACACAAACGAAAAAAAAAATTATTTAATTAAATAAATAAATAAAAAAAAGTAAAAAAAAAAAAAAAAAAATCTAGTATTAAAGCGCCTTCAACATCAAATGGATAGGCTGCATGTAAGGTTTTATACGTTTGGCGGGATACTAGCGCGCACAGTCGTCACGGCGCAACCTCGACAGTTCACCTTAGCTCTCTCCACGCCTTGCAACAGCTTTGCCATTCCTTCTTACAGGTCAGTTATTTCGTCATTTTACGTCCTTAAAATAAAACTAAATAGTATGCTTTATTTTCTAATTTAATAAAGCTATAAAATTAGATAAAAAAAAAAAAATATGGTCAATTAATAATCTAATATATCGTTAGGGAGGAAATTAAAAAATTAAAAAAAAATCAATTATTAATTAAGAGTTAACATAATTGCATTAAAAAAAATAAATTGTTATAAATATTTGGAATAAAAAGAAAAAAAATTAATAGAATCCTCTGATGGCAGATATTTTAATAAACATTAATTTTTACCACCCTAATGTTTGTTAATGAATTATTTAATGAATTTTTTATTTAAAAAAAAAAGGTATTTATTATAATAAAGAATATTATTTCCAGAAATGGTAGATACCAAAAAAATTATAAAGACAACCGTAATTTTTGGATTATTAATACGATTAGTTTATTTTCAAGGAATTTTACCTTTATGCAATGATAATAATTATTTTATATTATTAATTATACTTACTTTTATTATTATTATTATTTTTCAAAGAATATAAACTAAAAATTACTGATAAAAATAAATTAAATTTAGTTTACAGTTTAAACGCGGAATGCTTTCGTCATTTTTTTTATTTTATTTTTAATCTGATAAATTTATTTTTTGCATGCAGTTAATTAATTTTATTTTTTTTATTATACAATGGAGAAGCTAATATTTTAATTATTAAATATAGGTTACTTAAAAATATCCAATTGCAATAGGTGTTCAGAAGAATATTTCTTATTTAAGATGGGTTTTTGCATAAACTTTAATAATTCATATGAAGGCAAAAATAGAATCGTCTGTCTTTCTACCTTTTATAAAAAAAAAAAAAAAGACTATACATTTTTGGAATCTTTCAAAAATTAATATTTTTATTTTTAATTATTTTTTCGAGCCATTTATATGCGTAAAATATGTATAATGAGAAAACAGAATAATCGCAGCATTATTATTATTATTATTATTATTACTAGTCTATTATAAACGCTATCCAGAAGTAATCTGAGTCCTCCTATAGCTTCCCTAAAAACAACAAAACTGATAGCTAATTTAATCCAAATTCAGTCACGGGTAAATGAAAACGAAAAGTAAATCCTAAAAGGAAATATATCCTGTTTAAATTATTTTTCAAACTTAATATTCTAAACCAAGATTCACTAGGATTTTCTGTCAAATAATTTTTTTTTTTTTTTTTTTTAGAACATTTCTGTGGTTTTTTTGTGGTTCTTAGGTTTCTATCTTAACTGTTATTGTGGCTATAATATTATTAACAATAATAAAATTATGGAATTGTATGGACAACAGTTTTTAAAGTTTAAGGAATTATTTTTTTGGCAATTTAAAAAAAATATCTCGTGCTTTATTAGGCACTGAATATTTCAGTGATTAAAAAAAATGTTAATCTTCGCAATTGTTTCTCTTAAAAAAAAATCTCCATTAATAATGAACTTATAAAAAAAAAAAAGAAGAAGATAATTGATTATATTTATGTAATTAAAATTAAATTATTATCTGATTGGATTATATGAGCATGTGATGTCCCGGATTTCAGAAATTAGTAACGGTTTTGTGTTTATAGTAAGTAAAATTATTCAATGACGTATAGTAGTTGGCAATCTATCTACGTATGTAATAAAATATACCTAAATGTAATTATGAATAGCAATATATGACACATGTTGTTTTTTTTTATTTTTTTTTATTAGCAGTGTTCATCCAAATAGTTAGTTGATGGATTACTAAAAAAAAAATATAAATCTTTCTAAAATAGATAAAAATTAATAAATTTTCTATAAACTTGGTATTTTTACTAAAGATTTAATGACTTCAATGTAGCAACGACTTAAATCTGTAATAAAACAGGCAATTTTGAGCGAAGCATGATTTCCCTGTGCTTACAAAACCACTCTAAAATTAAATTCTTTTAGGAAAAAGTTTGAGATAGAAGTGACGACAGGTCCATAGGCAGAGAGAGTAACTCGTTGTCCGCTCAATAAACTTGCAAGCCCAGCAAACTGATTTTCTTCATAAACCGGTATTTTTTTTTTCAACACATTTAATTTTTAATATATTTATTTCTTTAATTTAAGGCGCGTCAACATCTATGGTCGTCGTTGTCCAGTGCGGTGACCACTGAACTAATCTCCTGCCTACTTGATAATATTATAATAAATGTTGTAAATTGGATGTTGAGGTTCGGTCATAACGAAAGAACTCTTTTTAAATTTATTGCCTTCTTCAAGGTCTGTACAAAGTTTTTAATACAAATGAATAAAAACGAGAAACAAAATAAAATATGAACTTAAAAAAATATTTTCAAAATAATTTTTTTTTAAAATGAACTAAATAAAAAGTATGATAAATATATATAGCACATTTAAATTTATTATAAACTATTGACAAAAGAACTCTTTTTAATTTTCTACTGAGTTTCAACAGAAGGCAATAAATTTGCCGAAACGTCGGTAGAAATTTAAAAAGAGTTCTTTTGTATGACCGAACCTCCCTGTCGGGGGCGGGAGCATGGTTTCAGGAGTTGGATAGAGGGAGTTCGGTGGGTTGGCCACGGTCTTTCAGGCAGAGGTGGTGGGCATTATTGAATGCTGCCACCTGGTGAGGGAGTGGCAGGGAGAGTTCAAGGAAGTGCGGATTTTCTCGGATAGCCGGGCCGCTGGTGGGAGCATGTCGGAGGAAGCTCAATGCTTTAGCTCGGAGGGGTACGGTGCGCCTCTATTGGATTCCCGGACACGCGGGAATAGAGGGGAATGAGAAGGCAGACCAGTTGGCTAGGGAGGGATCATCTTAACCATTTTGTGGTCCTGAACCAGCCCTGGCTGTCATAAAGACGTTTCATTACAAACAGATTATACTTTGGGAAACGAAAGTTTTGGAGAAACGCTGGGGGGACACGCAGGGGTGCCTCCAAGCCAAAAGATTTATAAAGACAAGTAAGCAGGGAACTTCGGAGTATCTCCTGTTCCTTAGTAGGACGGGTCTGAGGACCCTGATAGGGATAGTGACTGGACACACTTGGGTGTCCAGCCACTTGTTTAATATAGGGAGGACGTCTAGTCCCATTTGTCAGAACTGTGACGACGGAGTCAGGGAAACGGTGTACCACTACCTTTGTCAGTGTCCCCGTTTCACTGGAACTAGGTTTCGTGTTTTTGGGAGGGCATCACTTCCGCAGGATTGTCTGCGCGAGCTGGAGTTTCGGGATATCTTGGGATACTGTAGATTATCCGGTAAGCTACCGGGGGAGATTCATTAAGGGGATAGGCGGGTCTCGGGAGGGATAAAGGCCACATAGGCTTAGGTCCCGCGCCATTAGGCACCCGAATTACAATAATAATAATAATAATGACCGAACCTCAACATCCAATTTACAACATTGAATCCAGCGGTCGTAACACATACCAAAAACATTATAATAAATCAGAGACATTTTCCGTGATAGCCTGCTTGATTTTGTGGCCATCGACCAGTTTCGGGCGTTCGCCCACAATCAGGATGCTCTTGTTGAAAGTGCAATAACACAGACATCAGAGACATTTTTCGTGATAGCCTGCTTGGTTTTGTGGTCATCGACCGGTTTCGGGCGTTCGCCCACAATCAGGATGCTCTTGTTGAACAGTGCAATAAGATAGGTGTTTAAAGTGTATCAACTGTATTTGCTCTATGCAAGTCTGTGTTATTGCACTGTTCAACAAGAGCATCCTGATGATGGGCGAACGTCCGAAACCGATCGATCGATGACCACAAAATGAAGCAGGCTATCACAGAAAATGTCTCTGATGCTTTCCAAGCTGTGCGGAACAACAATTATAATAAATTATTGAATCGTATATTATAATGAAAATCCCAATATCATTTCTCCCCAGAATTCCTCTAAAATGAATTTTTCCAGAATAATATTTCAAATAAAAGTTGTAGCTCTTTTTATAAATAAAGTGCACTTGATATGCAATGTTTAAAGAAAATAGTTTGGGGGGGGGGGGTCAAATTTCTAGAAAAGAGAATAAAAAAAAATTATATATAAAAAATCATTTACGTAGTATAAAAGTGATTGATCGATTTTTAACTTAAAACAACCTTAATGATGCTGCAATCAATCCTCTGGGAGCACTTAATCGAAATTTATGATATTTCTGTTTCTTTTTTTTTTGGAAATAAGAATTGTGGATAGGTTTATATGTAGGTAGTAACTCGTTTGAATCATTATGAAGAAAATCTGCAAAACACGGGGGGGGAAAAAACCTGTACATAAAAAAAATTGCAAGCAACTTTGTCAAAGAGAAAATTTTAATTATAGCAATAAAACAAAATCATTATTAATATTTCACAACAGATATTTTATTTTATTGAATTAAATCGAAAATTTACATTTATAGAAAATGAAATAAAAAAAGATTTGTCTGATGACGAATTTTAAAATTACCTTTTAAAGATGTCGTCTCTCTCTCTCTTGGCTGTAACATTTATTTTATTCACTTTTTTTTTTTTTTTTTTTTTTTTTTTTTTTTTTTTTTTTTTTTTTTTTTTTTTTTTTTAAATTAAAAATGGTTGAATGTAATTCCAAGAATGTTGAAAGCTGAAGTGGAAAAAAAATCTATTTTAATAATACCTTTATGATAAAATTGAAAAGAACAATATATTTATTCAAAATTAAAGTCTAAGCCGATTTACTTTATATATTTTGCCATCGAACGATCTTTCATTGAGATTGTGAGGGAGGGAAAATATACGTATATAGAATATAGTGAACTCCGATACCATTCCATCACATTTACCCATGTAAAGTATATTATATTATATCTTCGCATTACTTTTTATTAAAAATCAAAAAATATCTCCTGTTTAATTTATATATTATTTTTTATTTATTAGAAACCAAACATAACCTTGTTTACTGGTCAAGTTAAAATGAAATGTACCATTTAGAGATTACAAGTTTTTTTCATTTCTTTTTACTGTTGTTAGAAAAAGTGTTGCGACTTTCGATTCCAGTATAATAAAACCTTATTTCACTAGTCCTACACTATTATTATTATTATTATTATTATCCAACCTCGGGTGGGCTATATCCCGGCACTGCAGCCAACAGAGGCTTATTGTGCCACCCCTGATAGTTCCTAGTATACAAACCCTCCCTCCCTAAGGAGTTTGAGGACCTTCACCACCAGGTCATTTTGAGCTACTATCTCCTCAGGTCGCAAAGTACCAAAGGTTTCATACCTCAATTTGATTATTGCAACGCAATCGAACAACAGGTGGGAGGCCGTTTCCTCCTCTTCCTGACATAGTCTGCACAAGGGTCCCGCTCGAATGAGTCCTACCTTGTACAGATGTTTCCTGAACCTACCATGACCCGTAAATAGTCCCGTCACCAGAGAAATCTGGCTCCTACTCAGACTAAGAGTCATTTGGGTTCTTCGTTTACACAGTCCTGGCATCATCCTTTTACTGTGTATAACACCCGGGTTCCTCCTCCAGAGCTCTTCATGCTTACTGCGACCCCACTCTCTAATCGCTGCACGAATTGCTCCGCCAGTTATTCCCAGGACCGAGTCCTACACTAAGAGGTCTATTGTTACATCCTCAATGGTTATAGCACATTTTCCAGCTTCGTCCTTAAAAGCAAGCTTTTAGCAAGCTGAAAGCGGCTCTATCATGAAGCTCGTGGCTTCGGGATTATTTACTCCCAACTGAAGAAATCTTATCCTTATCTGGCAAAGAATGTGTTCTGGGGTACTTTCCTTAGCCTTACAAAGTCGGCCACATCGTGACCTTCTGTCAGTACTAGCTAGGGCATTTGCCTATTCAGCCTATAATGTTCCGTTAGTAGACCCATTATTATCCTTATAATTTTCCAGCTATGGTCCACTAAATCCCTAGTAAATTTAGACAAATATTTCTTGATAAAGAATTTCACCAGCCTCTGTCCTAGTGTTTCCTTCCCACCATTACAGAAGCTGGTCTTCCATCAAACTTTTGATGGAAGTTTGGAATCAAGTTTCTGGACAAATCGCGGAACATTCAGAAATCACTTTTCCAGGAAGAAAATCTTTCAAATAGAAGTGGTGAAAATAATATACAAAGTTTTCGAGGAGATATCGCAAACAACTAAAAATATCCGCTTAGTAAAGTGGTATTTTGAGGTTGTCCGATTTTTACTAAAATTTTAGTGTCGCTAAAATATCAAGTTTAAACTTTCTATGATTTTTTTTTACGTTTATTATGTTTCCCGTCGGTCATTATATCATTATATCATTATGGATGTTAACGGGACATTATAGGCTGACTAGGCATATGCACCAGCTAGTACTTACAGATGTGGCCGATTTTGTAAGGCTGAGGAAGAAACCCCGGAACACATTCTTTGCCTGATGAGGATAAGGTTTCTTCAGTTGGGAGTAGAATTAGAATTAGAACGATGCAGGGAGAACTCAAACCCAGGCACTGCAGCCTCCCATTGAGGCTTATTGTGCCAACCACTCGAAACCTAGTAGAAGAAGCCCCCCTCTTCATGAGGTCCAGAACCTTCCCCACCAGTCCTTCTTGGAGTACGATTTCCTCCGGTCTCAACGTGCCGAAGATCTTGTACCGCAATCTGCCCCGATTGCAACGCAATCAAATAGCAGGTGAGAGGCCGTCACCTCCTCCTCCTGACAGTCTGCACAAGGGCTCTAAATCCACCAATCCCACCTCGTGCAGATGTTTCTTGAACCTACCATGCCCAGTAAAACCCGTTATCAGAGAAATCTGATACCTGCTTAGACCCAGGTATCTGGTTCATCTTCTACTCAGCTCCGTGCCGTGTTTTGCCCCAGTACTTAGCCGCCAGGGACGATTATGCTCTCTCCGAGTCCATTCTCTCAGTGACGCCCTCGCCATGCTTTTGGCTAGTCCCAGAACAGGTTCCGGCCCACAGAAGGGAGTATTTGCTCCCTACCTGGCCAGTTGATCGGCTATTTCGTTATCTTTAATCCCCTTATGCCCCGGCACCCGTACTAGCCGAACTTTGTTGTGCCGGGCTAATACCTCCAGGGAGTCTCTACACTCCCTGACCAGCGAAGAGGTAATTCTGAATGCCCGAAGTGCATTCAGCGCAGCCTGGCTGTCCGAGAAGATGCATATCTCTCTATTCCTAGAGCCCATGCGCAGGTTCTCCTCAGCACAGATCTTTATTGCATAAACTTCAGCCTGGAAAACTGTGGAGTAAACACCGAGGGGCCTCGCAATGCGTACCTCCGGCTTAACTCCATATATTCCGGCTCCAGGCACGCAGGCCATTTTGGACCGATCCGTGAACCAAGATCCCCCACTTTGGCCCTATTTTTCCCAACTTTTAGCCCATTTTGATCGTGACGTTAATATCACTTGGAAGGGGAGCTCAAAGTGGAATGTTGGACAGCACTCCTTCCCAGCCATCCTAAAGATAGGGCCAGGGTCAACCTTCTGAATAATGTCCAAGTGCTTGGCTAGGGAGCTTCTTTGCTTCCACTGGCCATTGTACATTAGTCTGTACGCGCTAGCTCCCCCAGCAGTACCTCCAGTGTAACCGTTGGGGCATTCCAAAATGCCCCCGAAATCAGCAGGCACGCCAGCCTTTGCATCCCAGAGAGGTTCTTCTTCGCAACCTGCTGTTCAACTTTTCGGCCACCACACTACTGCCCCATAAGTGAGGACAGGTATGATGGTGCGTATAGAGCCAGGGACCATTTTGGGTTCAGTTAGGCGTAAGTAATCCCGAAGCCACGAGCTTCATGATTAAGACCGCTTTCAGATTGATAAGCCAGTATAAAAGGATGAAGCTGGAAGACGTGCTATAACCATTGAGGATCTACAATAGACCTCATAGTGTAGGGACTAGTGAAATAACGTTACAAACAGACACGACACACAAGACCAAGTTTTAATAAAATTTCAGACTCACGGACCTTTTACCTATAGTAAGAGAAAATTCACAAAATTGCAAAAAATTGACAGTAATACTTTTACTTTGTATAACGAAATTTTTTCATCGTCTCTATGTTAACAGATTCACGGGCGTTCTCTAGTAATAGATTCAACTTTTTGTCTCATTTTCCATTTCTGCTTTATGCCTGGCCCTCCAGATGCAAAACAATCATCAATCTTTAAAGACCAACTTACTCAGATATTCTCGAAACAAGTAATTCCGTTTTGAAAAACTGAATTTCACTATTAAGAGAATAAGAGAAAATAAATGCTATTATTGATCAAAAGATAAAAGATGGTCAAAAAATATAATCAATTCTCTCCATTTTTATTTTGGCGTAATTATATCAAAAGATAATTATGATGTTATGAACGACATTAACCAATTAGTGTTTCTGAAATTGTAATATTAGCTACCTACTTTTTAGAAATATCTATTTTAATGATTGGACCATAAAAAAGCCTACAGATATTATTTTTCACAAAAAGTCAAACCCTTAATATAAAGCTGGCGTATATTTTTTCACTTGGTATTATTGTAAATGGGGATAAATGAAGTAGGAATTCATCTCAATTCTGACGTTTGGGAACAGGCTAATGAAGCGGCTTATACTAGGAATACTTCTAGGTGGGAGAGAGTTTGTGTGAAAGGCTTATAAAAAAGAGTTCAAAAAAGAAAAAAGAGAGGAAGCTAAAGGTACAGAAGATTTTGTGTGTGTGTGTGTGTGTGTGTATGTATGATAGACAGAGAGAGGCAGAGAGTGAGATAAATGAAGAAGTGTTGTATGGAAGGAAGATCAGATAGATAGAGGGATGGATGTTTGACATTCTGTTGATAACAAGGATCCAAGCCACCAGTATAAGCCTTATTACACTAGTCCTACCATAAGAGGTCTATTGTGGATTTTCAATGGTTATAGCACGTCTTCTTCCAGCATCGCCCATTTAAGCAGGCCTAGCAAAGCTGAAAGCGATTCTATCATAAAGCTCATAGCTTCGGAATTATTTGCTCCCAACTATAGAAATCTTATCTTCATCAGGTTGGCCCATTTAGAAGAATGTGTGCCGGAGTTTCTTTCTCGCCTTACAATATCGTCACATCACATTCTCTGTATGTAGTAGCTGTGCATGTCCTGTTCATCCATTTTAGCCAATTATTCTTATAGCCTTTCGGCTATAGTTTTAGTAGGTTAAGCGAATATTTTCTTAATAAAGTGGTTCGCCTACTTATATCCTGGTATGCGCTCCCATCATTTGCTATTTGATGGGACGATAAATTTTAAAAGTTTCAGAGACATTTTCCGTGATAGCCTACTTCTCTTTGTGGTCATCGACCGGTTTCGGTGTGTGAGATTACACACTGAGTCTGTAAACTCAATTTGCTTTGTGCAAGTCTGTGTTATCACACTGTGTGACAAACGCATCCTGAAGATGGGCGAACACCACACCCGAAACCGGTCGATGACCACAAAATAAAGCAGGCTATCACGGAAAATGTGTTTGATGCTTTCCAGCTCTGCGGAACCAACCACAACGTATTAAAAGTTTATTTAGTATTTTCATTGACATGTGCTTTTTTAAAAATGAACCATTTTGTTTGTCTCCTTAATTAATTAAGTCTTTTCATTTCCTTCTCAACTATCAAATAAGGAAATTTTTAAAATTTAATAGTTGTGATTGTTAGAGTGGAATAGGAGTGTTGTACAAGAAGACCAGGTGCGAGAGTTGTTCGTTTAAGTGTAAAGATTATGTATTTTGATTTTGTTGGGCTAATTTTTATGCGCCATTTTTGTAGCCAAGGTTCTAGTGAGTGAAGATGAGATAGTAGATCGCCGGACAGTAGTTACAGCATCACCAAGTGTAGATGGAGGTGTTGAGATTAGAAAGTAAGTCGGCTGTGTAGATTGTGTCGAGGAGAGAAGCTAAGACGCTTCCTTGTGGTACTTCAGCAAGGATGAGATTGAAAGGAGCCTTGCATTACTAGGAAGAATCGTTCGGACAGATAGGAGAGGAGGATGAGATAATATGTGCTGGGTAGAATAGTCTTAAGTTTCCACAGGAGCCCTTCGTGCCATACCCTGTCAAAGGCTTGCGAGCTGTCCTCGCATTTATGTAATAAATTTAAAGTTATTTCTGAAGTTGTCATTGTTTAATAAAAGACCCGTCAAATCCATTATTGTACTTTAAACAATTCATCTTATTACTTTCTTCGGTTACTCAATTAACTGATTAAAATAAATTTTGGACAACCTGTGTGTTCCTTCCTAGATTCAATTTTTGAAATCCATTTTAAAGTTTGCTAGCAAGTGGTTAGCGCTATTATATGAAAGTTAGAATAGCCTCTTGAAAAAACATAATTAAATACCATCAAATAACAAATTTAGATATCTTAATACCCAAACTGGAGAAGCATACAAAATATCTGTTTCCTAATAATTGAATTAAAAAGATATATTCTCGAACTCCAATAGATTTTCTCTTGCTAAGAATATCAAAACAAATTGCCGGTAGCCATGTTGGCCTTGCTGATTTTGAGGACATAATATCTCATTCTTCTTTTTTAATCATTTAACACAACACGCTGTGATAAACAAAGCCTATAAGATGACCGTTTTTTATTTTCTCTTACAGTAAGAGGAAGTATTGTAATCGTGCCCAATTTTCAATATCGAGTTTTCACCGGAAATATCCGTTTTGAGATCCCCTGAGACCAGTGGTTTTTAGAAAATTGTGTGTGTCTGTGTTTGTGTGAGCGTGTGTGTGAGAAGAGCATAGCTCAAAAACGAAAAATCGTATAAAGTTCAAACTTGATATTCCGTTTAGGTTTCACCGTAGGATCCAACAGTGGGTCATCTGTCAAAATTCCTCAATCGGAAGTACCACTTTACTAGTTGTTTTTTTTTACTTTCTTATAATTTCCTCAAAAATGACTCCGACGATTTTCTTAAATCTTGGTATATCAACTACACATACAAAGAGCTACAATGTTTTTTTGAAACATTTCTCCTGATAATGTCGTTTAAGGGGACTTTTTGGGGAAGGGTTGGGGTTATGTTTTTCTCTAAAGTGTTATCATAGTTGATTATACAATTATTCTACCATCCTAACAAAATTAATTAAAAATAAATAGATTGCCAAAATTCCGAGTTATAAGAAAATTAGTAAACCGGAAGTGGGCTTTTACTGAACAGTTTTTTTTTTTAAGTTTTCGACGAACTCCGACGAGAGAGAGAGAGAAACACTTTATTCGTAAAGAATTGTCAGTGGGGCTGCTCGACAATGTCAAGTTGCTAACACACAGCTTACCAATCAATCGAACTGACATAAACAAAGAAAGAGGAAACAATACATTATTACACAGATTAAATCATGAAACAGATAATTTTGTTTTGTTATTGTTTTCCATTTTTCGACAACAGACGTGTGTGCGCAAAGTCTAACTGTAGATGTGGTGGTTAATGATGGCTAGAGAGTCTATAATAATCTCCTCCGTTAGCCTCGGCAATATATTCGGGTCTATACCGACCTTGTCCCAGAATTCCACCGTTTTCTTTGGAATGTTCCCCCTAGCACCGAACCATAGACCACGCACTTTATAGTCCCGTTCCCCAAACATATCTCTATACTTCTCGGAGAGATATGTAATACATTTGCTATAAATGGCACGCTTTTCTGTGTCGACCTTATCCCCCTGCTGTGGATCGTTATTTTCATAACGCACCGTCGGATCAATGATGTACGCTAGTCTGCTGTCCCTTTTAAAGGCAACTATATCTGTATATCGCGCAGAGCCCTCATCATCAACAGCGTATACTTCCTCAAAGCAGGTATAATCAAGAGCCCTAAGACACTCTGCGATCGCGTGCTTGACCCTGTGATGCCGCCTAGTCACGAGGAGCATATTGTGTGGACAATTTCCGAGCACATGTGCCGGTGTTTCGTTCTCTCTACCGCTTTTGCGGCAGAGGGGTCCAATATCTCCTGCAATTGTCATTAAATTTGGTACACTAATTATAATAAAATTTATCAATTTCAACTTTTGAAAACTGGAGTAAGAGAAAGTTTTGTGAGTGTTTAATACCATATATTTTTGTTATATATTATGTGCACTTATTTTTTGCAGATTTTGCAACTAAGGCGGCAGCGTATGTCATTTTCTAAAATTATTTGCACCAAAGCTATTTTGGCTAAGCGGAAGTTATATAGAAATGGTACAAATAATTTATATAGTGATATAGCTATAGTGATATATAATATTGTATAATAGAAAGAAAGGTTGAGTGAGTTGTACGACAGTTTTCAGTGATCATCACTCACACTGTGTGAGGTTTATATTTTCAGCAATGATATTATAAATGAAATTTTCACAACCATGAAGTGGAAGTACATTATCATGTAATTTCAATATTGTGGGACATATTATATTACTGCCATTCAGTCCTCCGTTATGTTTGTGTATATATATATATATATATATATACGTAGTATGTATACAAACCTTGGCCGTTCAATGTGTAAAATTATTATCATTTCATAAATACATACATGTATATATACATATATATATATTTAATGTATATTTATGTATGCAATACATATATATATAGGTTATTTTATTATTTAATCCAGTAAATTCAAGAATGTTAGATTTTCAGACTCCATTTCCTTTTTGCAAGCTTATTCTTTCCATACTTTTATGTATTGAACATAACTCATTTCGTATGTTCAGTTCAACTCCATTTCACTGACACTTTTATACTGTTATAAAAATAATATTTTGTAATCTTTAGATCGACTTTTTTTTTTTCTTTTTTTTTTTTTACTTGTAACCGGATATTACGTTCGTATCAAATTCTAAATATTGTGTGTTCGTACGTAATTCATGCTTTGAAGTTCGCTGTATTTCAAAAAAAAAGTTTTTCGGCGAATTGTGTGTGTGTGTGTGTGTGTGTGTGTGTGTGTATGTGTGTGAATACTAAAAAAACAAATTTGTATAATATAAATGCAGCTGTATGGCACTCGTCGTTGTTATTGAGAGATATCGTTGCTGCTGGGAGCAAAAGTATCAATATTGCCAGCAAAATGGCGGCAATGAAGTTAGACCAGTGCCCTACCTCTCTGTCCCTTCTCCGTGCCCTAAGTTAATTCCATTGTAATTCCACTGGTTCCAAATTGAGATAAATAATCTTCTTCAGATATAGGGATTTATATAAAAAAGAATATATTTAAGCGAATTGCATTAATTACATTAAGGGAAGGGATTAGCTCAATAGTTAGCGCGTTGGACTCCCATGCGGAGGTCCCGGGTTCGAGTCCAGTGCTGCACTTAGATTTTTTCATCCTAGGAGCCTCTACAGCTCACTGCTCGTTGATGGACAGTGTTGTCTGTAGCGAGAGACCACTTTCCAGAGGCCGGCAGTGCACTGGAAATGCTCCGGGCGCCAATGACCAGAGACGCGCCTTAAATAAAAAAAAAATTAATTACACGAAAATTTTAATCGGAATTTTTTTTTTATTGAAAAACGGTCTAACTAAACGGTTTGTAAAAACTCCGAGTTTGTAGGACGATTTTTTGTTTGTTTATTGGGGATTAGCCATTTTATTATTATGGGCAACGCAATTTCCTTATATTTAAAAATGTGAGATAATGTAAAAATAAGAGGGCACATGTTTTTCGTTTGTAATTTTGGGGGAATATCTCAAGTTCTGTACCAGCCATAAGTCCCTTACATCTCACACAGTGGACAGTCAGAGGGACTTATAATCCCAAGTCGGAAATGACAGGCCTGCAAATATGGTTGCCGGAAACAAGCCACGAACACTGTCTTACTATGTTAGGCGCCGTATGCTACTTTTCACTTGAATAGGCCACATTACATGTTAAGTCCTAATGGTCGGGTCCTTATTTTTACGCGATTTCCCTAGTTTTGACACAAATCATTTTTCTTTATTATTTGGACCATCATTTTCTATGAAGGCGTCAGATTGTTCATTTTTGGTGCTTTTTTTTGGCCAGACGGGTCAGCTTCATCATTACCTTGTATGACTAGGGTTCTATTGAAGAACTACGACGTTCCAGCATGTGGATATCACTAAACGCTGAACTTCTTGAGCGTCATCGTTTCCAATAGTTGTTAAAGCAGTCTGGACATCAACAAAAAATTGAAATTTGATTGATGTGACGTGTTGTTGTATGTTTGTAAGTATTGCAGCACGAGCGGTTTTTGTAAAGGGCTTATGTGTATGTATGTTTTAAAGAGAGAGAAGTATTAGAAATAAGCAAGAGATCACCACTGTTTTTAAAATAAATATATTTTCTCTAAATGAATATAAATATTTTATAATATCATTATAATATGCTTCTTTCTTTTTTTCTTTTTTTTTATTGATATTTACACCTTTATAAAGCTTAACAATAGTAAATTTGTTAATTGTGCACAATTAGTAGAAACAGGAGCGGAGAAGTCACTCAGTAGTGAAACTCCGAGTTATTCAGTAAGTAGATCACGAGGCCACTGACGTTTTAGTCTTCTTGTTGAATTTATAGGGTTAGTTAGGGATGCAAGTTCACGGACGAGAGGATTGACATGAGGTGATAAACTGTTGTGAAATCTGTTGTAACGGAATAGGATTTCTTGACGGACGTATGGATTGTATGATTGGAGACAAAGAAAGCAGCTGAAACGATTTTGCGGAGGATTTTGGATTGGAGTGTTTGGATACGATTATAATTAGATCCTTTGGTTGAACCCCACACAGTTCTGCGCCATAAGCCCAAATAGTTTTAAGTATGACTTTGTAGATTAGAAGTTTATTGGTAAGTGTTAGGTTAGATCGTTTGTCAAGTAATCGCATCAGCATTTTGTAACGTTGAAGTAGTGCCTGTCGTTTGAGTCTGGTATGTGGATTCCAAGTGAGGCGTCGGTCCCAGTATAGTCCTAAGTAGCGAAATTTTTGTACTGGGGATAAGGCGACATTGTCATAATAAACTGGAGCAGAAGTTAGTCGTCTGAGAGTGAAGGAAATGGTTTGGCACTTTTCAGCACCACTAATTTTGATTCCCCATTTGTTGAACCATTTTTGGAGTGGATTCAGGCGCGTCTGTAGATTGCGAGTTGCTATTACGGGATCTTTATGTGTAGCAAGAATGGCGGTATCATCAGCGAATGTGTAGAGAGTGGAGGTATGTGGCATAGTTGGCATATCAGCTGTATAAATGGAATAAAGGACGGGTTCAACTATAGTTCCTTGGGGAACACCAGCAGATATAGCAAGGAAATTGGAGAAGGATAATCTATAGCTGACCCTGAAGTAGCGGTCAGTCAGGTAGGATTTTAGCATTAAGTAATAAGCTTGTGGTAGGAAACCTCTCAGTTTCCACATCAAGCCCGTATGCCAGACACGATCGAATGCTTGTGCGACATCCAAGAACGCTGCCGTGCAATATTTCTTCTGCTCAAGAGACGAAGAGATGACGTCTACAATACAATGGCACTGCTGAGTAGTAGAGTGTAGATCTAAATCCGAATTGATGATCAGGAATGATGTTATGTGATTGAAGAATAGAATATAATCTTTTTAATATTAATTTTTCTAGGATTTTCCCATTACAGGAAGTAGACTATGGGTCGATAGGATGTAGGTATTTCGGAGGGTTTATTGGGTTTGGGGAATCGTACGAACTATAGAGAATTTCCACAGTAATGGGAAGAAGTACGTAGTGCGTAGTACAGCATGGAATATGTAGGTGAGATAAATTTTAGCCTTTTTTGGTAAATGTCGGAGGATGTTGGATGTTATGAGGTCATAGCCAGGGGCTTTAGTAAGTAGCTGTTTTATTATGAAGGAATTGTAAAGGAATGTCCAGGTTGTTTTCTATTTCTATAATAAAGGAACTAGTGAGAATTTCGTTCTAATCTAGAATAAATTCTAAATTGGCACTGAACTTGACTCCCTGAATATGAATACTACTGGTAGAATGACCAATTCGAACGGCCCTGTTTGAATGCAGAATTTAGACACCCACTTGAAAGAATGCAATCTCTTGTTAGTTCAAATCCTCCCCTTTTATATGATTGCAAGTAGGGGCAAAAGACAAAGCTACCAAAGTTCTGTGCCCTCTTCTGTAACGGTGTCCTTTACCTGAATAGTCCCTTTTGCCAGCTAGCGTTAAAATATCCTTCAAATAATGATTTTCTTCAATTAAAATATATTCTCATTAACTTCTTTCACTGCAATAATGACTTGAAAAAAAAAATTATCAATTACAAGTGCAGTTTTTGCAGTAAGAGAAAGTCGTGTGAGTGTGTCACACAATTCTTACGTTTATTTAAATAACTGATAACCGCTTTGAAAATTTTCACTTCAATTTGCACGCCTAAAATTTATGCTGAATAAATATTTTTAGCAATACAATAGAGCAATAAAAGAGACCAAAAAATGCGCGCCGGGCCCTAAGTAGGATCGGGAGAGAGTTGAAATATAAGAGAGACAGAGAGAGGGCGATGAGATCCCATTAATTATAATTTTATCTACTTGAACATTCTCTCTTCGCCCGGTAGGTCGCTCTGCATGAGTGCGACCCCCCCATAAGATTAATTGCCCGCTTTTAAAGAGAAGCCAGGAGAGAGAGAGAGGTAGAAAACCGTGAGAACCTCTCTGACTCTCTTTTTCTCATTGTAAAGTTAAAAACTTTGTCGCTTCTTCCATTCTCTCTAAACATCGCGACTTATTATGATTTGAATCTCAATAGTATTAATTTTAAGTAAACATAATTAAACTTTTCCTCTCCTTAATTTCAAAGAGAAATTCTACCATTTATAACTTTCTGGAAATGTAAACAATTTAATTGCAAATTTAATATAAAATTATTATTATAAAAGTAATACCAATTTTTATCAAGCTTTGTAAACTATTTAAATCCATTTTAACATTAAAGTGAATATCCTAAAAATGTATGTTTTTTTTTTAATTAGTCTTTTAAATCTTAAATTTATTAATGGAAAAGTCTGAGGTGACATATTGATACGGTTTTCTTTCATTCTATTTCTCAAATTCCAGTTGATGAATTCCTGCTCAAAATCATAATTTTTTTTATACCTAAAAACTACGAGACTACCGATAAATTGATATTTTATTACTTTCTGTTACTCCTAATAAAAGGAAGTATTGTAATCGTGTCAAATTTTCGTTATCAAGTGTTCACCGGAATAACCGTTTTGAAGTCCCTTGAGTTCGTAAAAGTGATTTTTGGAAAATGGTCTGTGTATGTATGTATGGTGAAAAGGCTGGGTGGGATCCAAAGGCAAGCCATGGGTTCCACGGGGGCCATGAAAACCACCCCGACTGCGGCGTTGGAAGTCCTCCTCAATTTGCCACCACTACACATCCTCGTTCAAGGCGAAGACAGAATGGGAATACATAGGCACTTGCAGGGGCCGCCTCCCATCACCTCTAGGCACGATCGTAATAACCGTAGGTCGATTGAGGAAATCAAGGCTGACCATCTTCTTGGAAAGCCAACTGATAGGATGATTCCTAGATATCATTTCGAAAGGAACTTCCAAATTGTTATATCGAGCAGAGGCGAATGGGACTGTGAAACCCTGTTCGGTAACTCGATCTGGTATACAGACGGATCCAAAACTCCGACTAGGGTCGGAGCCGGGGTCTATGAGTGCAGGCCTAAAGTTAAGATTAAGGCCAGCCTAGGGAAGTACGCCACGGTCTTTCACGCTGAAGTCGTGGCGTTACAATTCTGCACTAGGGAGATTATAGGCAAGGCATAGTGGGTAGAAGAGTGGCCACAGACTCCGACAGTCAGGCAGCCCTGAAGGCACTTTCTTCACACCAAATAGTCTCAAGACTGGTGTGGGATAGCCTACTTGCCCTAATCGAGGTGGTTACTCGGAATGAACTGACACTCGTCTGGGTGGCGGGACATGCTTTCCGGGCAATGAAAGGGCGGATGCCCTAACGAGGGGGTTCGCAGGATACCTTTATAGGCCCCGAACTCTTCGGCGGCTTGTCCAGGAGCCTTATTCAAACTTCTATCAAAGGTTGGATAGAAGAACAGCGTCTGCGTTGGTGGGAGAGAACCAGGACAGAGGCAGGCAAAGCGCTTTATCGAGAGATATTTGCCTACATTTACGAGAGATCTACTGAGCCACAGCCGAAGGGATATAAGGCTAATTGTGGGTCTACTAACAGGGCATTGTAGGCTGAACAGACACATGCACCACCTACAACTTGCAGATAGTACGGTATGCCGATTCTGCAAGATAGAGGAAGAAACCCCGGCGCACATCCTTTGTGAGTGCGCCGGCCTGGCGAGGATAAGGTTTCTACAATTGGGGACAGGCAATCCCGAAACTAGAGCTTCATGACGGAGCCGCTCTCAGCTTTGCTAGGATTGATAAGGAGGGCAAAGCTGGGGTTGCGCTATAATTTAAGGGGACTCACAATAGACCTCATCTTGTAGGTCACAGTGGAATGATGCTCCCCCCCCCCCCGTTTTTAATCTAATGTAATGTATGGTGAACAGCATAGCTCAAAAACTCCCTTAGGGATTTGATCAAATCCCGGTTTTCATCATTTCCCTGCGACATATATATATATATATATATATATAGATCAACTTTTTGTAGTTAAAAGAAGAAGAGTGTTCATAGACAAGAGATGTAAGTGCTAAGGCCTAACCTTCAAATCGGAGTTTCCATTAATTCCTCCAAAATATATCTGAAGTAATTTATAGACAAATGAAATATGATTATATTTTATCTATTTATTTATTTGAATAATATATATTTCTACTTAAGTTATTTATCTGCGTATTTACTCTCCTTCCTCTGTTCAGATAAACACAGATCTCACGAGATTCCTTTTGAGAAGCTCCAAATAAAAATTATAATAAATAATTATTAATTAACATATTTAATTCGCCCCCCCCCCCCCATAAATCATATTACAATATATGGTAGAATCATGCATTGTATTGAAGTGGCACTTTAGAGGAAATCATAATGTTACTTTTCCATTCAGAACTCCCCCCTCCCCGGGAAAAATGTTCCAAATAAAAATTATGGGTATTGTATATGTAGATAGTATATGAAGTTTAGAAAATCGTTGCAGCAATTTTTGTGAAAACTGCGAAAAACTCAAAACAAAAAACATTTGGTAAAATCAAGCACTTTCGTATTATGATGAATTTTGCCCAAAACTACGTGACGGGTGCGGTGAAAATAATATAGGTGATTCACGATTATAGAGGCTAATTAAAGAAATAATAAACTGAACAGATTGAACATAAATATTAAAAAAAACAAAACAAGAAATTATGATCTCAACGTTCTCAACGTATACATCTCTCTTCTTACTCTAAATGGGTCTGTTTCTCTTTATCTTTTTTTACTATCTGTTACAGTTAATGTTTGGTCATTGCATTTAATTAACCGTCATTTCTGGTGTAATAATTTCTTGATTTTAATATCTTATGTTCATAACCTGTTTAGTTAATATTTCTATTTAATTTAAATTTGGTTGTTTTTTTAATTTTACAGAGCTCCTGAAAAAAGACACCAAAAGTAACCGAAACGTAGAGCAATAAAGGCTTCTTTTTTCCTTAAAAAAAAAACTCATCTCGTTTTAATTTTAAGGTCTGACGATTTGAAAACCACTTTTTTTTCGTCCAATTATTTTTTCCTCAACTTAAATAGTCGGTCTTTACGAACTAAGGATGCTGAGGATCTAAATGTTAGATGTTTTGGCTTTATGGATATAATGGGTATGTTGAAGGAGAGAAAATTGTTTGGTTTGTATTAATAAAGTAGATACGGCTTAACACTGTACAATGTAAAAACAAATACTGACTGCCTGGACTTTACACTAAAATGGTAGAGTGGTAAAGGTAGATGACACGTTGTGTCAGCCGAGTGAACTCTCTCTATATATCTATCTCCCGTCGCTGTATTTATGCAGTTTCTCCCATTCTAGTCCGAGAGAGTGGTCCTGTCATTTTTGTCTCTCTCTTTCTCTGCTATGGATCCCTCTCTTTGGATCCTATTATATCATCAATATAATGGGTACGATGAAGGAGAGAAAATGGTTTGGTTTGAATGAACAAACTAGAAGTGAAGTTGAACACTTTATAATATAAAAGCAACACTGACTCCCTGAACTTTACACTAAATGGTAGTGAGAGGTAAAGGTTGATGACGCGTAGTGAATGCTGAGTGAACTCTCTATATAATATCTCCTGTCGCTGTATTTATGCAGTTTCTCTCACTCTAGTCCGATAGAGTTGTCCTGTCATTTTTGTCTCTCTCTTTCTCTGCTATAGATCCCTCTCTTTGGATCCTATTATATCATCAATATAATAGGTATGACGAAGGAGAGAAAATGGTTTGGTTGAATGGTTGAATGAACAAACTAGAAGTGAAGTTGAACACTTTATAATATAAAAGCAACACTGACTCCCTGAACTTTACACTAAATGGTAGTGAGAGGTAAAAGGTTGATGACGTGTAGTGAATGCTGAGTGAACTCACCATATAATATCTCCTGTGCTGTATTTATGTAGTTTCTCCCACTCTAGTCCGAGAGAATGGTCCTGTCATTTTTGTCTCTCTCTTTCTCTTCTATGGATCCCTCTCTTTGGATCCTATTACATCATCAATATAACGGGTATGATGAAGGAGAGAAAATGGTTAGGTTTGAATGAACAAACTAGAAGTGAAGTTGAACACTTTATAATATAAAAGCAACACTGATTCCCTAAACTTTACACTAAATGGAAGTGAGAGGTAAAGGTTGATGACGCGTAGTGAATGCTGAGTGAACTCTCTATATAATATCTCCTGTCGCTGTATTTATGCAGTTTCTCTCACTCTAGTCCGAGAGAGTTGTCCTGTCATTTTTGTCTCTCTCTTTCTCTGCTATAGATCTCTCTCTTTGGGTCCTATTACATGGAGAAAATGAAGAAATTCCATTCTTTATCATATTTATTTCGTGATGAATTTAAAAAATTTGGTTGCGGTAAATATATTTCGGAAAGTGAACTTTTAACAAGATAATATTCAATATTGAGAATAACTTGTGAATGATTTTTTTTTTTTATAGTATTTTAATGTGAAAAATTGAATTGAGATCGCTCGGAACTATTAATGTTTTTTTTTCTAATTTGTAGTTTTAATCCTTATTCCTTTTTTAAGAGTCGGTTTAAATAAATAAAGCACATTGTATTTTAAATTTTGCAAATCTGAAATGTTAATAAAAATAATGAAAACACCCTTTTGTAATACTAAATACAAACTAACGTCCCCTAGAGATATACTTCTTAAACCAATTTATTTATTAAAACAGATTAAATATCATTTACATAAGTATAATTATCATTTACATAATTGAATTAATTACTGACTATAAGGACAAAAAAAAAGGCTTTATTGTGAATAGCAATTTTATAAAAATGAAGAAATATTTGATGCATTTCAATTAATTTTTTTATTAAGCTTAATTTTAATTTTTTTAAATTCGATTCAAGGATGTTGGATTTGGGAAATAACTAGACATTAATATTACATAAATATATTTATATTAATAATATGAATTCCTTATAAAGAAAGATACAAAAGGAAAGTGGTGCAAGTAGGAAGAAATAGGGGTTACCAGATATGCTAAAATTGGTGTTCAATTGTGGGAAACAAGCAGGAAATTTTTGAAAAGCAGTCACGGCAATGGGCTTGCATTGGAAGGCCATAGACACGGTCATGGTTCTATAAAATGCTTTACAATTGAATGAAGTTGCACAACATTGGCGATTATGTCATAAGTCACTTAAATTAAAGCACAAATCGCGGGAGATAGACTCTTTAGGCGGCAACCATTTAATTTAGGAAACCTCTACAGAAAAAAAAACTCGGTTCTCCAAGAGTTCTGAAACATGCCAGCTCCCTGTCAAAGAAAAAAAAAAAATATGGCTACGTATTTCAGACAGAATGAATATGATAAAGAAGGTTTTCTTGGAAACCGGCGACCAAAACTTGAACGTAGAAGGTATAAGATGTAAATGTATGGAAGTAATCCAAGAGGTAACGTATATATAAATAAAATGCTAATATCTGGTATTTTATCCGTCGTAGCATGCATATTTATAGTTTTCCTGATCGATTTCGGATTTTCATCCATAAACAGAGCAAATTCACCAAGTTCGTGTAGTGAGTTCAATTCAACGTAATGTTTCTGTTACACTCACACTTGCTGGTTGCATACATGTGGGAAGGTTATAAGGTTGTAAATTGGCAAAATTTCTTCAAATTTGGAATTTTTACTATATGTTTAATTGGTCTAAGCGGTGGGGAGTCGTTCATTAACATTTTCTTTTCAGGATATACAAACTACCTGAATATGATTGTATTGCTGACCACCAGCCAGCGTTCCATTTGGTGATAAATTTAACCATCACAACTTTTCCCTCAGAATCTTCTAACTAACAATTATTCCAGAAAATGTTTCAAATAAAAGTGATAAGCCTGACTGGTCTGGTTTTTTGTCTGGCTACTGTAATAGTATCCAAAGATAGTATTCATAGCAGAGAAAGAGAAAGACAAAATGACAGGACCACTCTCTCTGACTAGAGTGGGGGAAACCACATAAATACAGCGACGGGAGACAAAGTAGGGAACAGTTCATACTATTGAGTTCATACAGCCAATCACTACGTGTCATGACCTCTTTTACCATTTCTACCATACTCTATCGTTTCAAGTGTAAAGTCTCAGGCAGTCAATGTCACTTATCATATTATATAGTGTTAACCATATTTAGTTAATTCATTGTAACCAGACCATTATATTCCTTTAACAACCCCATTATATTGATAACCTTATAACTTCCCCACATGTATACAACCAACAAGTGTGAGTGTAACAGAAACATTAAATTGAAGTGAACTCACTACACGAAGTTAGTGAATTTGCTCTGACGGTGGATGAAAATCCGAAACTGATCTGGAAAACTATAGATATGCATGCTACGACGGATAAAATACCAGATGTTATCCAGCATTGCGGAACCATCCACATATTCCAAAATGTTAATAAAATGGTGCTGACGAAGACCAAGAGGAAAGGAAGAGTTAAAACAGAAATGTGAAAAATATTGTCGTATATGGTCGTATATAGGGTCGTTGGTTAGATAAAAGCAAACGGGTGAAGACAAGTGTTTCTGTTTGGATGCACAATTGCTGCAATTATGGACAAATTTCTGAAAGTAACTATTGAGATATACAATCGACAAAAGTTTGTTATTATAGCAACATATCTTCGAATGAAAAGGATGAATATTATGATGACCTCAGGGAATTAATGGAACATGCGTAAAAGATCGTCCAAGAAAGGTTGCTAGTTTTAGAATACTTTACAGCCTCGTTGGGCGGAAATATAACCATGAGGTTACAGGACGGCAGTTTGATAAAGAATGTGAAAAATATAAAGAAGGCTGTTGTCTAATGTAGTCTATGATATATGTTAACTTAACTGATTTTTTTCAAATTTGAAATTATGTCATTACTTTTGTAATGGAATCAGATATTAGATGTAATGGGATCGTTTGAGTGTGATTCCTGGAGTAGCGGATGTCTTGAAAAGGGCGGAAGTTAGTTTGAGAGATTTGGAAGTTAGTGCTCGAATTATTAAACGGTTTTTTTATATAAAAATAAACTGTATTTTAACAATAATTTAAACGTGATAAATGGTAACTAATAACTATAATAAAATACTTAATAATAAATAGAAGATAAATAGCTGATAATTTAGAATGGTTAAAATAACGAACTAAAGTGCACAACTACGAGAATGATAAGTTGAATATAACTGTGAATTGCCGCTCGTGTATAGTTTGGTCGTAGATGATATAATAATCCTTCGTCGTATATCATAGGGTTTTTATATACTGTTGTTCACACTCACACCAAGATATCTGTCTTAGTGTGCGGCCTTGTGCGACCTTCGCAGTTTTCTGACCTTATTTAGTGGCCATACTTATGGCGGTGCCTGCCTTTTTGATGCGAGAATTGATGAAAAGGCTTTGTTGTTTGTTTGGTTGACCGCGGCTGTCGGCGGCCAACAGTGTCACTGTTTTCACCTTTTGTAAATTATTTCTTTGGCGTACTTTGCCGATGTCAATGACTTTGCCATGTCATTACATCATCATAAATATAAATCATGATTTTATATTAAGTGAAATACATAATTAGTTAAAATATATTTAATATTAGTTGCTATTTTGTGCAATCTGAAGATTGGGTTTTTACGAAGGCTGGGTAAAACATTAAGGAAAAGTTCGAAAGGTAGAATACCTTTGGTTACAATAAAAGGGAATTTCCCTTCCTTCTACTCTTCAATGTATGGAGGAAGTATATATTATATATATCACAGGAAAATGATGAAAACCGGCATTTGATCAAATTCCTAAGGGAGTTACTTTGTCTAATGTAATATATGAAAATAAGGAGTGCCAGGTGCACAATGGGATATTTTCAGCACAATTATATAAATAAAATACTTTACACAACCAATCAAAAAACTTAATGCCAATGATTTGTTCTGATAATTAGCAAGTAAGGAAAAGGGGACAATACTGGTACAGGATGTAAGTGTGGTCTTGGGGGATCGGAATATGGTGCTGACCCATTTACATATTCTTAGAAAAAAACTGGAATGTCCTTTTTAAGAAAAAAAATACATATTCATAAAGGAAGACATTAATAATCCAGAAATGTATGAGCATTTATATAGAAAAGTCTTCGTGTGGCAGGAAGTGAGGCATCCGGAAGTGAAGGTATATTTATATTAGTTATAAATATACCAAAGCTAGTTATTGTATTTTTATAGTGAAAAATATAGGTATGTGTCCCATTTTTTTTTTCGTGGCTGAGAGTATAAGATATAAATCCAACAATTCATACAATTATAATTTAGCAATGAATAAGTATATAACAATATAAAATTATTGCTATTTGTTTAACAACTTAGTGTAAATCAACAGGAAATAGGAAATGTATTATTAACAAGGTCTATATACAAAAGTAATGTTTTTGGGGGGAAAAAAATAGGAAATGACGTAGTATGCTTTTTTGTGGACGCAAAATGTGTTTTATTGAATTTACGTCGTGTTAAATACGGCTGAGATGGTCTGCATCTATTTATTTTATTACTTCCTCTTACTCCTAGTAAGAGGAAGTATTGTAATCGTGTCAAATTTTCAATATCAAGTTTTCACCGGGAAATATCCGTTTTGAGGTCCCCTGAGTCCAAAAAAAGTGGTTTTAGCAAATGGTCTGTGTGTATGTGTGTGTGTGTGTATGTACGTGAACAGCATAGCTCAAAAACGGAAAACCGCAGAAACTTGAAACTTAATATTCCGTTTAGGTATCACCATGGGATCTGACGGTGCGTATCTGTCAAAATTCCTCAACCGGAAGTACCACTTTACTAGTTATTTTTTTACTTTTGCGATTTTCTCAATAATGGCTCCAACGATTTTTTTTAAACTTGGTATATCAACTATACAGATAAAGCGCTACAACTTTTATTTGAAACATTCCTCTGGAAAAATTCATTTAAGGGCAATTATGAGGGAGGGGCGGGGTTAGGTTTTCATCTAAAGTGCTATTTCAGTTTATTAGACAATTCTGTCTTCTAAATAATATTAATTAAAATTAAATATGTTGTTGAAATTCCGAGTTTGAAAAAAATCGGATAACAAATGCGTTTACTTTATCACTTTACTAAATGTTTTTTTTCATTTTTTCGCGATTTTCTCAAAAATGGCTCCGACGATTTTCTTACTCCAACTAAACATACAACGATCTACAACTTTTATTTAAAACATTTCTCTGGGAAAATTCATTTAAGGGAGGGGTGGGGTTATGTTTTTCTCCAAAGTGCTGTTATAGTTTTGATTATACAATTCTGTCATCCAAACGAAATTAATTAGAAATAAATAGACGGCCAAAATTCTGAGTTTCAAGAAAATTATTAAACCGGAAGTGCGCTTTTACTGAACTGGAGTTGTGTGAGTGTTTCACACCAGATTTTTTTTTTTTTGTTATTTATGTTTTTGATCTGGATGATATGTGTCATTTCTTTTGCGGGTAAATCCATAAATGAACATGGTATCGAAACTTTCACTTTCTTTTTCTTCTTTTTTTCTACATAAAAGAAGTAGACTTGAAAGAAGCTTATATCTCTCTTCTGGGGTATAAGCAGCCAAAGCACAAGCTATAAAATTAATACTCTTTTCATTTTTCATTTCTTTTTCCACCGCTTTCTTTATATAGATAATATTTTAGATTTTACAAAGTGAATTAACGGGTAGGGTATCTTCTTTCAAGATAATACGTGTTCACAATTTAATTTTAGAGATGAAAGTAAAATAATACCGTTCTTCTACATCTGTCTTCGAAAAGTATGAAAAGAACGTGGAAGAAGAATGTATGTGAGGTCAGAAAAAAAAAGAGAAAAAATCAGAAAGAAACCAAGATTAGAAATAAGATAAAAAAGAGAGAGAAAAAAATAGAGCACTAGTGGAAGCTGGATGTGAAAGAAGATCGATGCAAGAACAGCCTGGGAGGGTAGGGTTGTATCATACAGCATCTCTGCCCCTTTATTCATCGACAATTTCCTGTCAGTTCTTACAAATGGAATTTCTACATAACTCGTTGCTAAAAATAGTTTTTAATTATATTTCCGAGAAATAGATTCCATCTTCTTTTTTTTTTAATTTTCATATATCGGATTGCTTCTGAGAAAAAAAAAAATTTTGGTTTCAAATATTCTTACGACTTTCTCTTACGGGATTGTAAATTGGCAAAATTTCTTCAAATTTGGAATGTTTACTATATGTTTAATTGGTCTATTATAAGTGGTGGGGAGTCGTTCATTAACTTTTTCTTTTTAGGATATACAAACTACCTGGATATGATTGTATTGCTGACCACCAGCCAGCGTTCCATTTGGTGATAAATTTAACCATCACAACTTCTCCCCAGAATCTTTTTACTAACAATTATTCCAGCGAATGTTTCAAATAAAAGTGATAAACCTGACTACATTGTCTGGCTACTTTAATAGTATCCAAAGAGAGTATTCGTAGCAGAGAAAGAGAGAGACAAAATGACAGGACTACAATTCTCTGACTAGAGTGGGAGAAACCACATAAATACAGCGACGGGAGACAGAACAGGGAACAGTTCATACTATTGAGTTCAGACGGCCCCAATCGCTACGTGTCATTACCCCTTTTACCACTTCTACCATACTCTATCATTTCAAGTGTAAAAAGCCCAGGCAGTCAATGTCACTTATCATATTATATAGTGTTAACCATATTTAGTTAATTCATTCTAACCAGACCATTTCTCTCCTTCAATAACCCCATTTTATTGATGTAATAGTATCCAAAGAGAGTATTCGTAGCAGAGAAAGAGAGACAAAATGACAAGACCACTCTCTCGGACTAGAGTGGGAGAAACCACATAAATACAGCGACGAGAGACAGAAAAGGGAACAGTTCTTACTATTGAGTTCATACAGCCAATCACTACGTGTCATTACCCCTTTTACCACTTTTACCATACTCTATCATTTCAAGTGTAAAGTCCCAGGCAGTCAGTGTCATTTATCATACTATATAGTGTTAACCATATTTAGTTAATTCATTCTAACCAGACCATTTCTCTCCTATAACAACCCCATTATATTGATGTAATAGTATCCAAAGAGAGTATTCGTAGCAGAGAGAGAGAGAGAGAGAGAGAGAGAGACAAAATGACAGGACCACTCTCTCGGACTAGAGTGGTCTTGTCATTTTGTCTCTCTTTCTCTGCTACGAATGCTCTCTTTGGATACTATTACCCTACTATCAAAAGAAATAAGACCACTCACTTACGCCATCCCTTTCAAGTTAACTTCTCTGAGGAAACTTAGCAGAAAGGTTATTATCTTTGAAATGTGATTTGTGTAATGTTGTTGTTTAGTGTTAGTAGTAGTGTGTAGCACGAGCGGTTTTGTAAAGGGGTTGTGAGTAAATATGTTTAAGAGAGAGAAGTATTAGAAATAAGTAAAGACCACCACCGTATTGAAATAAATATATTATTCTCTAAGTGAATTTAAGTACTTTACAATATCACAACTATATCTTAATAAATCAATTGTTAATCTAGAAGAAATGTTAATCTCACAATGATTTTAAGAGAGCGATTCCTAATGCAAGTGTTCTGGTAGAATGTCTGTTTCAGACTGTCTTGTTTGAAAGCAGAATGCAGACTGTATAAAGAATGCCCTGCTCTTACAAAACAGTTGGCCAAGTGGCATTGTATTAATTTAACGGTCTCTTGTGCCTTTGTCTCTTTAATAGCAATGACCTTAAATTATAGTACCTGTCTCTTTTCACTGCACTAAGATACATTTAAAATATTAACAAATTTCTATTTTTCAAACTATAAAATATTCTAAACTATTTTTCAAAACTATTATTTTCTTCCACCATATCTTCCTTCAATATCGGTAGGTACCTAGGCTTCCAAATCTTCTCTGGATGTTAGCATAGCAGTCCTAAAAGGACTCAGCTTCTTCAAAGACTTCTTTAGCCTACAAAGCTGAGCAGGAAGCCTATTTTTGAAGTCTCAGTCTTGCAAGGAACTATGTAATAAAAAATTTATTACAACAAGAACTAATTGGGAGAAATTTTATCAGGTATTCGAAGATTGTCTAAAGCGAGAATTTAGCATATATTTTAATTTCTATGATAAAGAAATAAATTTCACAAATATTTTTGGTAATCATAGACTGTTAGAAAAAAATGAAAAAATGTTGGGATTATAGAAAAAATAATAATTACATCATGTAAAAGATCTATGCCAATTAAAAAAGCCAAATACGAAAAAACAAATCTTAAAACTCTTAACTGGTGGACAAGAGAATTGTCTCAAATAAGATAAACCACGAATCGGCTAAGAAGGCAGTATCAACGTACTTATAACAACGATTATCTTAGAGAAACTAGAACGAACAAATATCAAATATAGAAAAAACAATATCAGGAAAAAATTCAAGAGGCAAAATTAGACTCCTGGAAAAACTACTGTAGTAAGATGTTACTGCTCCTAATCTGCTCCTAATCCATTGAGTGCTGTGTAGGAAACAAAGTAGCAGTAGGAAAGCTGAAGATAGCAGTAGTATTTTCTACTATTCAGAAAAACGATGGTTCAATGACAGAAACAATGCAGGAAACATTAAATACATTAATGGAAACATTTTGTCCTAATGATGATGTATCTGATGATCTACAACATGAATTACTAAGAAAAGAAATGTATTCCAATATTTGCACCGAAAATAATCTAGATTTCTCAGAACTAGAAATCAAAGATTCTAACCGTAAGAAATCTCCTGGACTGGATGGACTGACAACTGACATAATTATAAATCTATTTATTAGATATCCGACTCTCTTCACAAGTATGTACAACTGCTGCTTAAATCGGGAATATTCTCGAAAAACTGGAAGGAAACAGACGTCATTTTACTCAGTAAACCTGGAAAAGTGAACTCCAGAAAAGTGGATAAAGTTGGTCCAATACTTATACAGATTCTCCCCCTCTGTGGCAAGATTCTAGAAAAGTATTTATTAAGCGTCATGCACTTCTCAAGTTCTACTAAACGTCCAAGTCAAAGGCAGTTTGGATTTACTTCACAGAAAGGTACCATAGACGCCCATTCTTGTGTTGAAAAGTTTGTTTCTCAGGCTCTTGTGATGTGATGGTAAGAAGAAAGAAGATATAATGTTTAAATAATAAATAAATATAAAAATTATAACTAGTGGTTCCAGCCAGCCGCTATCTGCAGGTCAAGAACCGCGGCAAAACCCTTTCAAACAGGGGTCAATATACAGCCAAAAGAACCGCCGGCAAAACCCTTTCAAACAGGGGTCAATATACAGTCAAGAGAACCGCCGCCGGCAAAACTCTTTCATACAAGGGTCAATGTACACCTGGCCTGTATTTCCTTCATACAAGGGTCAATGTACACTCAAAAGGCCACCTGGCTACCATCTGTTAACAAACAGCCCTTGTTAACCACCGAGGTCAATATACTACGAGAGATGTCTTAGTGTGGCACGTACTTACACATCAGCCAATGTGTGAGTGATGCAAATATAAACGTCGTTCCACTGGAGGAGGGGATCAGTATACATCAGTTCACAACCAGTACGAGATCAGTCATCGTTCACGTCAGTTAAGTTTCACACATCGCGAGCGCGTCCCTATTCAAGGTTTTAAACACTATTTCTTTAATATTTATTAATCATTTCATAATTCTTATATTCATTTACAATTGTGCATCTTAGTTTATCTATTTCAAGAACACTTTAAGTTATTTGTTAAATATAGTTTATTTTCATAAATCAGTAGTACGTATTTCTAATAACAACTCTCTAAAACTCTCTAACTAACAACACTTACTCCTCGCTTCAACTCCCGATACCAAGACACTCTGCAGAAGAAGCAAAAGGTTTCGCTTATATCTCTACATGTCAAAGGTGCTTTTAATGCTGCTTGCTGGCCTGAAATAATGAAACAGCTCCGAAAGTTTGACTTCCCAAGAAATCTGTTCAATCTGACAAAAAACTATTTTAAAGATCGTATTATTATTATTATTATTATCCGATCTCGGGTGGGCCATGCCCCGGCACTGCAGCCAACAGAGGCTTATTGTGCCACCCCCGATAGTCCCTAGTTGACAAACCCTCCCTCCTTAAGGAGTTTCAGGGCCTTCATCACCAGGTCGTTTTGAGCTACTATCTCCTCAGGTCGCAAAGTACCGAAGGTTTCATACCTCAATCTGATTATTGCTACGCAATCGAACAACAGGTGGGAGGCCGTTTCCTCCTCTTCCTGACATAGTCTGCACAAGGGTTCCGCTCGAATGAGTCCTACCTTGTACAGATGTTTCCTGAACCTACCATGACCCGTAAATAGTCCCGTCACCAGAGAAATCTGGCTCCTACTCAGACTAAGAGTCATTCGGGTTCTTCGTTTACGCAGTCCTGGCATCATCCTTTTACTGTGTATAACACCCGGGTTCCTCCTCCAGAGCTCTTCGTGCTTACTGCGACACCATTCTCTAATCGCTGCACGAATTGCTCCGCTAGTTATTCCCAGGACCGGCTTAAAGATCGTAAAGCAACCATAATAACACATAATAATAACACCTGAACAGTCGATGTTACCAAAGAGTGCTCCCAAGGCTCATGCTGCGGGCCAGGTTTGTGGAATATTTTGTATGATTCTCTTTTAAAATTGATACTTCCATCTAACTGCTCTTCTAGTGCTTTCGCTCATGATATTTTATTGATGACAGGAGGAAAAACCACTTGGATGTGCAGATGAGAGCTAATGAAGCTTTTCTATTTATAAAAGACTGGACAAGAGAGAGAAAAATAAGTTTCAATGGAGAAAAATCTAAGGTGCTGCAAATTACTCGGAAGAGATCATTAAATGAGATACCAATTTATTTAAACGAAAAAAAAATTAAAATTGTTCCTGACCTGAAATATTTAGTAGTTATAATAAATAGAAAATTTAATTGGGATAGTCATATTAAATATTTCACGGATGGGGTAATGATCGGGTAATCAATAGTCTATCAAGAACGGCATTGGGGTCTTGGATATTCTGTATTAAAAATTATTTACGACAGCGCATTTGTGTCATTGCTCACTTATGCGATTCCTATTTGGATTAAAGATTTGAATAAAAAAAAAAGCCTAATAAAGATTGAAAGGTGCCAACGTCTTATGGCTATCAGAATGATTAAAGGGTACAGAACAATATCCTATGAGGCTTCATGTATAGTGGCAGGCATAGCATCTATCTCAATTAAATCAAGAGAAATATGTGATCTTTATATGGTGATGAAAGGGCATATCTCTAACATGAGTGATTTTCAAAACTTTGATCAGGATGTACCCCAATTCCGACTGGATGCACCTAACAAAATTTAAATCAATTAAAAGTTTAGTGTAAGCTGATGGCAATGTGAGTCTTGATATCTACACAGATGGTTCTAGAAAAGATGGTAGCGTAGATTGCGCCTTCGTAGTCTATTTTGAGAACAATAAAATTCATGAAGAAATATTCCGATTGGACAATAAATGTTCCAATAATCAAGCCGGGGCCTTAGCAATTAGCAAGAGTTTGGAATGGATTCAAAACAACAGTTCAGGTTTCTCAAGAAATGTAAGGGTTTACACAGACAGCCATATTACACTGGGCAGTTTAAGAAATTATAAAGTTCATTCTCCTCAAATTGAATGTACCCGCAGAAAAAAGATGATCTGGAAGCAAAAGAAATAAGAATTGGATTAGAATGGATAAAATCACATGCTGGATTTTCAGGAAATGAAGAAGCTGATCGTCTTGCTAAAGAAGAAGCTAAGGATATGCAATTAATGCCGTCCTACAATAAGATTCCAAAGTCGTACATATTGAACTTGAACTAGAGAAAAGAAGCTTTGAAGAGTGGGAAATGAAGTGGCAAAATTCACAAAAAGGGAATTTTACAAAGAAATTTATCGCGCACGTTCATATTAGACAGAAACTAAATCCAAAAATCAATTACCGGTTAACCCAAGTATTAACAGGACATGGTCCAAGCAGACACTATTTATAGATTTCATATTATAGATTCACCTTACTGCCCGTGTGATCCCACAGGTACTAAGATTCAGGATTTCACCCATCTAATATATGACTGTCCACTTTTAGAAAATACCAGAGCTAGGCTTATCAGCTGTATATTGAGGACTGGAAGACGTTGGCCATTGCCAGATCACCAATTGATCATGCAGAAATTCATCCATTTTTTTTTGTAATAAATGGGACTTTGAAAAACTGTAAATTTTGAACATTTCTATTTTATCATTTTACTGTAATTTCTTGAATTGATTATCGGCAGTTAATATTCAATTTCCAAAATTGTACATATTCATTTACAATTTATTTTCACAGCATATTTAAAAGATTTAACATGTAAATTTTATGGAGCATGTAGACTTATTGAAATAAAGAAAAAATAGAAAAAGAATGGAAAGGATTCTCCAGACTCATTCGCCTTTTACTTCCTGCTAATTTCTGAGTCCTCCCGGTGTGGAACTGGTCGCATATACCACAGAAGAGATTTCGGCTGTCTGAGAGGGTATGCAAACATTCCTTGTACGCCAACAAGCCTTAGCATCAAAAATAGGGTTACTTTAATATTTCTGCATAAAACTGATTAACTTGTGAGTTTGCCGAGCCATTGCATTTTTGGAACTGATGATCCATGGACTCAGGACTTTAATAGCCTACGATAGGGTAGGTCTTCCTGTGGTCTTACTCTGTAGTATTTGTGGCCGAAAAGATGAAACACCGTTTCATTTCTTGGGAATTATGAGCATTATGCTCGTAAGCTCTCTCGTCAGCCTCTGGCGTTTATTTTAAAATATAGCGTTGAGGAGAAACGAATTCGCATGGTGTAGGAGAGCGTTATGGGCCTATCGTGGTCTAAGTACCACCTTCTTAGCTCCCTAGGGAGGCCCCGAGTTCTTGATTTGATTACATCCGAAATGCTCCTTAGCACAAAATATTTTAAAAACGAAATTCTTGGGTATGTAATATGATAACAAGAAGGAGTGACAACAGAAATATATAATTTTTAATTATAAAAATTATAACTAGTGGTGCCAGCCAGTCGCGGTCAGTGTACGGTCAAAGGACCGCCCGCCAAAGACACACCGCTTTCACAAGGGTCAACAAATCACTCAAAATACCGATTACCTGGCTACAGTCCTTTGATAACTACCATCACCTGTCGCCACACCTGTTCACCGACGTATTCAAGACCTAGGGTCAACACACGGCAATAAACAAACACTCAAGACCGACCACCTGGCTACAGTCCTTTGATAACCGCCAACACCTGTTCAAGAACTAGGGTCAACACACGAAAAGAGATGTTTGAGTGTGACCAGTAATTACAAGACTTGTCAATGTGTGGTGATGGCAATATAAGGTGTCTCTCTACAGGAGTGGGGAGGACTATTCTTCAGTATTTCATCAGCGTAACATCAAGATTCTACCAGTGACATATTCATACACCGGAGCGCGTCCCTATCTAAGTATTTAAACATATATTATTTATCAATCATTATAGTTGGTGCATTCTAGTTACAATTTAAATCATTTTAAATTAATTGTAGTTTATCTTTTCAAACGTTTAAATTATTGTTAAAATATACATATATCTATTTTCGTAAATTCGTAATTCATATTCCGAATAACAACTCTTAAAATCTCTAACTAACTCCCAACTATTCATCGCATCACAACACCTCACCAAGATATCTGAACCCATTACAGGTATATATTTAAAAAAAAAAAATTGTAAATTTTTCGAATTGACGATTGTGTTAAATTATTGTTAATCATTTTAGATAGAATCAATATACTAATGTTTTTTTTTTACAAGAATGTACCAAAGTCAAACTCAAATTTAAGTGAATAGAATTTGTCTTCTGTATACTTTTTTTCACTTTTAAATTACTTTACTTTCTCTTACTTTTGTAATTTTTAGTAGTTGAATCGTGTTGTTTTTGCTGCTAAAACAATCTGCCGGCAAAAAAAGAAAACAACCGTATTCTCCACCAAATTTCCTAATTTAAACTAAACCCAGCTTTTGTGTGTGTGTGTGTGTGTGTGTTTTGTTTCCCTCGATGGGACAAGAAACAAAGTCCAGATGCTATTTAATTAAGGTATATAAATAACTCCTTGCAAAACATTGCCTTCGTGACTTTTCACCCTTTATCTAAACTATAGTTTTACTAATTGGAAGTTGTTCATATAAAAACGCTTGGCGAGGCCCCGCAAAAAAAATAAGATACGACATATAATAAGAAGAATGCAGTAGCAGTTATAAAGTATCTCGTTATAAAAGAAATGTGAAGGGTTTTTGAGGTTCGTTAGTTACTAATGTTCAGCGAACTTCTGTGACATTTGCTGCCAACTATGTCGTCAATACTGGGACAAAAAATACTCAGTATTGTGTAATCGCGTCAAATTTTCGATATCGAATTTTCTCCGGTAATATCCGATTTGAGGTCTACCGAGTCCAAAAATGTGGGTTTTAGCACCAGTCTGTGTGTGTGTTTTTTTTTTTTGGCGAGACTAACCCTAACGCCAGTAAGTTTGCTCCATTACATTACAACATGTGTTAACTACATCATTATTCAGAATAAATAAATAATTTATAAAACAAAAGGAAAGATAAAACAATACAAATGGATGAAAATGAAAATTGCCAATAATGGATAAAATTAACAGCAAATAGAAAAAATTAAAAATTTGAGTCCAAATTAAAAAAGATCTTGTACATTAATAGATTTAATAAAATCAATAAAAAATTTTGCGTGCTTTACGTTCACCAGATTCTTGTTCTCCATCTTCCAGTAGCTTCCAGTGGTCAATACTGGTCGGATGAGTCCTCATATTTTCTCTTGCTGCCTCATATTTGTTGCAGCCTTAAAGAATGTTGTCTACGCTCTGTGAATCGTTACACCATCACATGGACAAGCATTTGACATTATTTTAAAAACCAATGTAGATACTCCCTAGTGCGTCCGTGCCCCATCAATATCTGAGTGAGGGCGTAGGATATCTCGATGGAAGACTCAAACCTATGCTTTATTTCGGGAAAAAACTCCCTCGTCAAAACGCCTGTCTCTGAAAGAGACTAACTTTGCTACCATTCTTTTAAAATATATTGATACAACAGACCAGAAATATATATAGCTCATTGGTAGCTTTGAATAAGCCAACTACACATCTTCACTGTATGATGCAAGGTTAGCCAATTCATCGGCTCTCTCGTTACCATTGTAGTGGAAGAAGAAATGCAAAAATAAATAGTTTTGAAAAATATTTTAAGTGAAATAATTTTGGCAAAAATAATGTATTTTAGAGTCAGATACTATAATTTAAGGTCATTGCTATTAGGGGAGACAAAGGCACAAGAATCCGTTAAATTAATACAATGCCACTTGGCCAACTGTTTTGTAAGAGAAGGCTTTCCTTCAAGACAGTCTGCATTCTGCTTTAAAAGCCAGAATACTTGCTTCAGGAATCGCTCTCTTAAACTCATGCCAGTGATAGAGATTAACATTTATTCTAGATTAACAAATGATCTATTAAGCATAATAGTTGTGATATTGTAAAATATTTAAATATCATTAAAGATAATATATTTAATTTAATCTACCAGTGTTTTCTTAATTATTCTTATCACTTCTCTCTTAAACATATACACTCACAGCCCTTTTACAAAACCACTCACGCCACAAGCTACCACACCATTACACTACAACACAACATCACCAATAACATTTCACCATCAGTGCCACAGTGAGCCTTAACCCATCATGCAATGCACATTCGAAATCCATGATGATGTTTGTATGTGAGTATCAATGTTTATATAGCATATCTCAAAAACGATAAAATCGCAGAATATTTTTTAAAGTTTCAAGGAGACCTTAGAATAAGCTTTTCGTAAAAATTCCTCAACCGGAAGTGACATTTTACTAAATGGTTTTTTTTTTTCAGTTTTTTTGTAATTTTCTCAAAAACAGCTAAAACGATTTTCTTAAAACTTCGTATACCAAGTACACATAGAAAAACCTACAACTTTTATTTAAAACATTTTTCCCTGGCACTTTTAAGGGCACTTTTTGGGAGGTGAGGGGTAGAGTTAGGTTTCCTCTAAAGTGCTACTTCAGTTTATTACACAATTCTATAATCTAAATAATATTAATTAGAATTAAATATGTTGTTGTAATTTCGAGTTTGAAAAAAAAAATCGGATAACCGAAAGTGCGTTTTTTCTGAAAAGTAAGAGTAGTTTTTCAGTTATCTACCATTTCCTCTATAATTTTCACTAAAACGGCTCCAAAGATTTTCATCAAACTAGGAATGTGAACAACCCAAATAAAAAGCTACAACATTCATTTGAAACATTCCAAGGGTGCTATGGAGGAAGGGATACGCTTATGTTTTATTGTTGTAATGACATGGCAAGGTCATAGCAATATCAAACCTTCACAACACATAATAAAAAGAAATAATTTATAACTAGTGGCCTAGCCGGCCGCTGTCTTCAAGACAAGGCCGCGGCCAAACAAACAATACCAAGGGTCAATACTTTACATCAAATCAAGCACCGATAACCTGGCCACTGACCTAAATCGCTGGTCACCGAACTAACCAAGGTCGCACAAGGTCGCACACTAGGACAGATGTCTTGGTGTGAGTGTTGCTAACACTAATAAATACTTCGCCCCATTGGAAGAGGGGATGATTATACTTCAGTACGTCTTCAAGATCATTATACGAGCAGCAGTTCCGCGTCCCTATACAGTTTTTATTTATACTTATTTCCTTAGTTATGCATCTTAGTTCATTTATTTTTATCATACTAAATTATTAGTTATTTATCTCCTATTTATTTCTAAGTATTTCTTGTTAATAGTTACCATTACTCACGTTTAAATTATTGTACAAATACAGTCTATTTTTATAAATTCCGTGTTAATAATTCGAGCACTAACTTCCAAAAATCTCTAAACTAACTTCCGCCCTCTTCAAGACATCTACTACATACCTCAGGAATCACAATAAACGATTCCACTACATTCTACAATTTTACCATCTAAACAAAATTAATTAGAAATAAATAGATTGCCAAAATTCCGAGTTTGAAGAAAATTGGTAAACCGGAAGTATGTTTTTCACTGAGTAGTTTTTTTCAGTTTTTGTGTTTTTCTCCATAAAAACACCGACAGATTTCATTAAATTTGATTTACTACCAACTATTTGCAGTAAGAGAAAGTTGTATGAATGTTTCACACCAGATTTTTTTTTTTTTAAGAATAACTTTCTTTTTTCATCTCGTCATTATTAGAAGAGTTGTTTTTCACTAATTTCCAAGAACGTAATTTCATGATCTTCAATTGTCTAGAAAAATGGGTAAATGAAAAAGTTTTAATTAATTACTTTCCACACAGTTTCATTAATTTTCTGAAATTTAAATCAATAAATTCTGTAAAACTGAATTCTGCAGAACATTGAAAAATACTTTACAGTAAAAACGCTTTTCTAGCCATCTGATTTCTTCAAACTCGACTTTATCAACAACATATTTAATTCTAAGTAATATTATTTAGATGATAGAAATGTGCTGATAAACTGAAATACTAACTTTAGAGGGCAACCTAATGACACCCATCCCCCAAAATGCCCTTTAAATGAATTTTCCTGGAGAAACATAAAAAAAATTATAGATCTTTGTATGTATAGTTGATATACTAAATTTAAAGAAAAATCGTCGGAGCAATTTTTGAGAAAGTGGCAAAAAAGTGAAAAAAACAAAAAAAAACATTTAGTGTACTTCCGGTTGAGGAATATTGACAGATAACTTACTGTCGGATCTCATGGTGATACTCAAACGGAATATCAAGTTTGAACTTTCTACGACTTTTCCTTTTTTGTGAGCTATGCTGTTTCACATACACAATTTGCTAAAAACTACTTTTTTAGATCCAGGTACCTCAAAAAAATGGTTAATTTCCAGTGAAAAACTCGATATCGAAAATTTGACACGATTTTCAACAAAATATTTGACTCGACTTTTTCAACAACATATTTAATTCTAATTAATATTATTTAGATGATAGAGTAGTGTAATTAACTAAGAAAGCACTTTAGAGGGCAACCTAACTCCAACCATCCCCTAAAAGTGCCCTTAAATGCTATTTTCCCGGAGATATGTTTCAAATAAAAATTATAGATCTTCAATTTAAAGAAAATCGTCGGATCCATTTTTGAGAAAATGGGATATAAAAGTGAAAAACCATTTAGTAAAGTGGTAGTTCCGGTCGAGAAATTTTGACAGATAACGTATTGTCGGATCGCATGGTGATACTCAAACGGTATATCTATCATGTTTGAACTTTCTGCGACTTTTCGTTTTTTGAGCTATGCTGTTCATATACACAATTTGCTAAAAACTACTTTTTTAGACCCAGAGTACCTCAAAATGGTTAATTTCCAGTGAAAAATTCGATATCGAAAATTTGACACGATTACAATACTTCCTCCTTTACTAGGTGTAAAAATGGCACTAAAAACAAACAAAAAATGAAAGCCCCATATGGCGAATTTAAAAAAGAATAAAAAATCATTTCTATTTTAATAAAATATTGTTTTAAACTTAAAAAGTCGAATTTTTAAATAACATAATATCGAATTTATTAAACTTCTTATTGTCTGATGTGATTAATAAGACAATAAAAATCATTATTAATTTAAAAAATTATCTTTTAAATATTGGGAAGTAGCTTTGTTATATATTTATGAATTGATTGAGAGCAGTATGAATTTTACTTAGAACAAAAATACTTAACCTACGGCTCCACCTTATATTTGTAATGTGATAACAAGAAGGAGTGATAACAAGTAGAAAATATATAATTTTTAATTATAAAAATTATAACTAGTGGTGCCAGCCAGACGCTATTATTCAATACAATAGCTGCGGTCAGTGCACGGTCAAAGGGACCGCCCGCCAAAGACACACCGCTTTCACAAGGATCAACAAATCACTCAAAAGACCACCTGGCTACAGTCTTTTGATAACTACCATCACCTGTCGCCACACCTGTTCACCGACCTATTCAAGACCTGGTCAATTCACGGCAATAAACAAAACACTCAAAAGACCGAACACCTGGCTACAGTCCTTTGATAACCGCCAACACCTGTTCAAGACCTAGGGTCAACACACGGCAAGAGATGTTTGAGTGTGACCCGTAATTACAAGACTTGTCAATGTGTGGTGATGGCAATATAAGGTCTCTCTACAGGAAGTGGGGAGGACTATTCTTCAGTATTTCATCAGCGTAACATCAAGATTATACGAGTGACATAATTCATACATCGGAGCGCGTCCCTATCTAAGTATTTAAACATATATTATTTATCAATCATTATAGTTGGTGCATTCTAGTTACACTTTAAATAATTCTAAATTAATTGTAGTTTATCTTTTCCACGTTTAAATTATTGTTAAAATATACATATATCTATTTTCGTAAATTCGTAATTCATATTCCGAATAACAACTCTCTAAAATCTCTAACTAACTTCCAACTACTCATCGCATCACAACACCTCTCCAAGACATCTGAACCCATTACATATTGCACTATATGTGGATGCCATGTAGGTTAAACATGTGCGATCTCAACTCGTGTGGCCACGGATCGAGAAAATTTCACTTTTTACTTTCCCCTACTACTCTAAACTAATACTCGAAAATATATTTTAAGAACTGAACAGTCTTACATTGATGTGTAATGAAAACAATAAAAATAAAAACATTCTCAAGATCGCAATATTTTTTCTCTTTTGGAGTAAAAAGAAAGAAAATCTAAAAAAAAAAAAAAAATGAGTAAGCTTTAAATTTTCTCTTTAAATAAAAGATGTTAGAAAAAGAAAATGGTCGGATGATAGGGCAAACATTAGCTTTTTTTAACACTATGTGTGTGTGTATTAGAAAATACTTTTGCCATGAAGTCTAATGTTTTAAAGATTCAACCGCCTTTCTTTTACCAAGATCCCAACGTTCCTCTCTTTCTTCACAGGTTTTATTTCCCCTTTTCCACATAATAGTATTCTCTTTTCTTTATATTTTTTTCCATCTGTGTGTAGGATAGTTTACCAGAAAATAGGCTTCATTGGACAATGGCACAGATTCCTACCTGTCTTTCCTATTTTATCTCATTCTTTATTATATTTTATTATTATTTATATTAATTTAATTTTTTTTTTTTGGGGCCATTTTTGTTTACCTTTATCAAGTCTAAGTGAAAAAAATATTCTTAAATTTTTTTTTCCCCAAGCAACCTTAGAATTAATTATCGTTAATTTAATTTGGAACATTTGAAACTCACGTATGTATATTTTATTTATTTAATAGTTATTGTAATCTGTTAGGCTATATACAAAAAAAAAAGAACAAGTGAATATAATGCAGAACAAAAAAAAAAATCTGGTTCCGGAAACATTCATAACAACTTTCACTTACTGCAATAATTAATACAATTAAATATGACAAAATTCACATTATAATTGCAATGTTTACAAACATAAGAGTTTGCCATAAAAAAAAGAAAAAGGATGATAGGTTTTTATAAGATATACAGCTGGCCCCTGAATAGCTGCGCCAACTCTGTCTTAATCAACAAAACTTGAGGCAGCAGATTTCAACGTAACTGGCAAGAGTGTAATGGGATCCGAAGAGCGAAGAAGCAGACATTAAATCAATCAAAAATTAGTTACTCCTTACCTAGGCCAGACTAGAAACGGAGAGTTCGATTCGAATAAATAGAGAGTGACAGCTGAAGAGTTCAGGACAGTTTGCGACCGTTTTACAGCAGTACATCCAGTCAGCTGTCTACCTATCTACTACCTTCTTATTACTCAACCAGTCTGTCTCTTTATTATTCTCTCGCTAACTTAACTTCTATTTTACTGTAAAATCCTTAAAGTTTGTGTGTTACAGCATAATACAGTGTTCAGCATATCATCTAGTATATTTCTTATTTCTAAATTTGATAATCCTTCCTAGAATCGTAATAATCGAAAATTTGACACCCTTAAAATATTTTCTCTTTATAATGGATGTAAAAATGAAAGAGAATTAGAGAGAATGGATTTTAAAGAAATAAACTAGAATGTATGCTGAACACTATATAATGAAAAGATCACAACAAATTGTAAGGACTTTACAGTTAAAGTAGAAGTTAGGTAGCGAGAAATATATATATATATATATATAGAGACAGACTGGCTGAGTGATGAAAAAGTAGTTGATAGGTTCTGACTGGTTGTAAACTGTCCTGAACTGTATTGCTGTCGCTCTATTTATATGAATCGAATTGTTTCTTCTTAGTTTGACCCAGATGGGGATTGATTCATTGATTGTGCTTCTCCGCTCTTCGGATCCTATGAATTTATAATGATTCGGATTCCATTATATCGTCAAGAAGGAGAGAGAGAATGGATTTTAAAGAAATAAATTGGAATGTATGCTGAATACAGTATAATTAAAAGATCACATAAACTGCAAGGACTTACAAGTATGTAGAACTTAGGTAGCGAGAGAAATATAGACAGACTGGCTGATTGATGAAAAGGTAGTTGATAGGTTGCTGACTGGTTGTAAACTTGTCGTCTGTCGGTTGTGAACTGTACGGCTGTCGCTTTATTTATAGGAATTGAACTTTTGTAAAAATTCCAACTAGTAGTTGTAGTTACCATTTCTTTATGATGTGAAGTGATCAGATAATATTTGAAAATTAGAAATTAGAAAATTAACTAGGAAATAGTTTTGTAAAACAGAATAAGTAGTTAAAAGAAAGGAAGATTCAAATAGTTAGAATTCAATTTTATAACTAACTAGAACTATAAATACATACAAGTTAGTAGTTACTTTTGCAACTACTTTTTCTCAACTACTAATTGTAGTTATGAGTTAAAACTACAACTACTTTAAGTGCAAAAAAATAATAAAACTGCAAAAGCAATTATAATTACTTTTTGGTAGTTGTTTTTGTTGTGCTTTTGTTTGTAATGGGGTTATTGAAGAAGAGAAATTGTCTGGTTTGAATGAACAAACAAAATATGGCTAACACTGTATAATATAAGAAGTGACACTTCTTAAAATGGTAGACTGGTAGAGGGTAAATGACATGTTGTGACTGGCGAGTGATCTCAGTTGTATGAATTGTGTTGTATATCAATCTCCCGTCGCTTTATTTATGTAGTTTTTTCACTCTAATCCGAGACAGTGGTCCTATCATTGTTGCCTCTCTTTCTCTGCTATGGATCCTCTCTTTGAATCCTATTGCAGTGTAACTATAATTCAACTAATTGAAACTGTAACTTGTATTTTTAATGTTTTTTTCCCCCCAATAGTTTATATTATAATTTTGTAAAATACTTGTATATACTATTTTATCAAAATATATTCAATTTTAAAATACTTTATTCAGAATGTATTTACATCAAATTCCTAAATAATCTGTTATTTTAAGGTCATAACCAAAAAAGGGTTATATAAATTTAACATTAAAGATACGTACAACAAATAAAAGTAAACCATTAAAGGCAAAATGATATCTGAAAATTCCAGATGTTTTCATCGTAAACCACATCAAAGGGATGTTTATATTCTCTACTGATGAACTGAATTTGTAGAATAAGGTTCTTTTTAGGATATTTTCATTGATTAAAGAAAAAAAAAAAAAAAAGACTAAGTTGTGGTATTTACTGATAAAGTTTTTCCTTTATTATGAAAAATAAATAAAAAAATCTGGTGTGAAACACTCATACAAGTTTCACTTACTCTAAATTTAATACAATTTAATCAAGAAATATTCTTTAAAATTCCAACGTTGCGATGATTAGTTGAGCTTACTATAAAAATGGTGGTGGACATTTTAATTGTATATAATCTTTCAAAATTCAATTTTTAGAAAAATATTTGAAATAAAAGTAATACACTTCCATCTATCAAGCAAGCATACCAAGTTTAAAGAAAAATCATTGTAACCGTTTTCGAGAAAATTAAAAAAAAAACTAAAAAAAAAAAACAAAAAAAAAAAAAAAAACCCATTCTGTAAAATCGCAAATCCCCGGTAATTTAGAATTGCAACAATGCTTCTAATGTTTATTAATATTATGCATATAATGGGTATGATGAAGGAGAGAAATGGTTTGGTTTGAATGAACAACTAGATATGGCTGAACACTATATAATGTTAAAAAGTGACATGACTGCCTGGACATTACACTAAAATATATAGAATGGTAGTGAGAGGTAAAGGTTGATGACGCCGTAGTAACTGCTGAGTGAACTCTCTATATAATATCTCCTGCCGCTGTATTTATGCAGTTTCTCCCACTCTAGTCCTAGAGAGTGGTCCTGTCCCTTTTGTCTCTCTCTTTCTCTGCTATGGATCCCTCTCTTTGGATCCTATTATATCATCAATATAATGGGTATGATGAAGGAGAGAAAATGGTTTGGTTTTGAATGAACAAACTAGAAGTGAAGTTGGACACTATATAATTTAAAAGCAACACTGACTGCCTGAACTTTTCTCTAAAATATATAGAATGATAGTGAGAGGTAAAGGTTGATGACGCGGAGTGAATGCTGAGTGAACTGTCTATATAATATCTCCTGTCGCTAAATGTTAGATGTTTTGGCTTTATGGATATAATGAGTATGTTGTAGGAGAGAAAATTGTTTGGTTTGTATTAATAAAGTAGATATGGCTGATTGTACAATGTTAGAAGTGACACTCACTGCCTGGATTTTTACATGGTAGAATGTGGTAGAGTGGTAAAGAGTAAGGTAAATGACACGTTGTGACTGGCGAGTGAACTCTGCTGTTCATCTATCTTCCGTCGCTGTATTTATGCAGTTTCTCCCACTCTATTCCGCGAGAGTGGTCCTATCATTTTTGTCTCTCTTTCTCTGCTATGGATCCTATTACATGCTGGTAGTTCATTGAAGTGATACTTTAGAGGAAAGCATAACGCTACTGACCCTCCCCCCCCAAACACACAAAAAGTAAATTTTCCTGGAATAAATGTTTGAAATGAAAGTGATAAATATTTATGTGTTTATTATATCGTAAGAAGTTCAATGGAAAACGTTGGAGCTCTTTTTTCAAGAAAAATCGCAAAAACATAAACATTCAGTAAAGTCGCACTTTTGGTTAATTGATTTTTTATCCAAAAGCTTTGTATCAGATGCGATGGTATTGTCTCATCATACAAACCATTCGTAAAATTCTTTTCTTTCGTTCTCAGGGGTAATTCAACACATGTATTTCCGGTAAGAACACAATGTCGAAAATTTGACACGATCGTAATACTACCTTTTATAATCGGAAGTAGGAGAAGTAAAAAAAAAAATCTGGTGTGAAACACTCACACGACTTTCTGTAGTTTAACAATGTAGTTACATTGTTATCCAGAAGACTGGGCCAAGGAATTCATATTCTTTCTTTCTTTCTTTCTGAGGCGCTACAGTCTTGAAAGGACGTGGGCCTCCTCAACCAGCTTCCTCCATTCCTCTCGATCATGGGCTCTCAAACGCCATCTACGCACGCCCATGCTCCTCAGGTCCGCCTCCACATCATCGAGCCACCTCATACGAAGCCTCCCTCGATGACGTCGAGACTCCCCGGGAGTGCCATAAAGCATCCTTCTAGGCAAGCGTTCCGGCTCCCTCCGCTCCACATAACCCAACCACCTAAGGCGTCCTTTGCTTAATGAAGGCTACTAGGTCCGGTTCCTGGTATAGATCTTTCAACTCTACGTTCAACCTAATCCTCCACCGATCTCGCTCCTTCACTGGTCTTCATCTTTCTAAGTATCTTCCTCTCCCAGACATTCAGAGCTCGCTCATCTTCCCTTGTCAATACCCACGTCTCACTTGCGTAAGTAACTATTGGTCTTATCACCATCTTATATACCAATAGCTTTGCACGAGTAGATAACGCTTTAAAGCGCAACATATTGTGAATCGCATCGAAATAGCATCTATTGCCTGCCGCGATTCTCACCTTAATGTCAGAGCTAACGTCATTTTGCTCGATAACAAAACCGCTCCTAAATATTTAAAGCCTTTTTACCCTCGCAAATTTATAGTTCATCTCGATGAAATCTTTCTTCGTTGCCCGGTTTTTTTTTTTTGCGGCTTTCATGTATATTGTCTTATCCGCATTTATTTGTAAACCGAGCTTCTTTGCCCGCTTCCTGAAACTCCTGAAATGCTCCAGTTAAGGCATTCATAGTGCGCGCCGTTATAACCACCGTCATCGGCGTAAACCATGTGCTGAGTGAGACGATTGTAAAAATAGTCCCATGTGGGTTTGTGCGAATGGCCCTTATTGCTAGTTCTAGGGCCATATTAAATAGAATGGGTGAAAGAGGATCCCCCCTCCCTAAGGCCTGAGTTTAGGGATTCATATAAAATTTGAAATTTAACGCAGAACTAATTCTGTAGAATTCTTTAAAATAATTAAAAAAAAAAAGAAGAAAATGATTCAAATAAAAGTGTTAGGTTTATTTCTGTGCAGCAGTTAGTACGTATATCCAAGTTTAAAAAAAAAAACGTTATAATGTTTTTTTAAAAATTCCAACAAACTCAAAAAACCTATTCTTGTATAGTCATACTTCCGGTTAATACATTTTCGTCTAATTTGGTATTCTACCAATACTTCTAATGGGTATTAATATTTTATAAATTGTAGAACCATACATTGTACTAGAAGTTGATATTTTAGACACTAAGCTTAGCGCTATTGTTAACCCCCCCCCCAAAAAAAAGCACGCAAAAAATTAATTTTTCCGAAACAAATGTTTCAAATAAAATGGATAGTTTTAAGAAAATCTTTTTGCAATCATGTTTAGAGAAAACTGCGAAAAACTAAAAAAAAAATAAAAAAAATCATTCAGTAACTTCCGCACTTCCGGTTATTGGATTTTACGCGAAATCTTTGTGTTAGATGCGGTAATAATGGGATATCCAAAATGGGATATCAAATTTGAGCTTCCTGCAGCTTTTTGTTGTGAAAGTACCATACAAAAAAAACACATACATAAAAGACGAACACACATAAAACTATATTATATTATTTTCTTGATTTTTTTTATTGGTGACTAAATCTTGATTTTACACAAATTTTTGTTGCTCGCACAGGATATTTCGGTCTAATGTAGTGGAAGAAGCAGATGGAAAAATGGAAATAATTGTAAATATATTTTATATTTTAAATAATATAATTTTAAAAGGAAATATCTTCGTTGGCTGGCAGAAAGGTCAAAACGCAGGTACAAGACACCGTTACAAGAGAGGTCGCAGAACTAGGCCGCTCTTTGTCTTTTAACCCCTTCTAGAAATCATATAATTATAAAGGGCAGGTTTTTACTACTAAGGGCAGCATTGTTTCATGAGTCGTCGCACAGTTTTCAACGAGTATCATTCCATAATTCGTCTTACAACAGTCACTAAGCCAAGAAGTGTTGAGTTTAACATTTGTGATTTAAGTGCAAGAGTTTCTATATACGAGGGTGAGTCAAATAAAAACCGGACTTTTTTTTTGTATATATCCATTTATGATAAGAAATTACAAAAAAAAAAAAAACATATTTAATATTTTTCAACATAGTCTCCTTTACACTCTACACATTTTTCCCAGCGTTTTGGAAGCTTGAAGAACCCTTCTTCAAAGAAATTTTGAGGTAGACTCATCAGCCAATTGCGCATGAAATCTTCGACAGCATGATCGTTTTCAAACCGTTTTCCTCCCAGTGCTTCTTTCAAGGGCCTAAACAAGAAGTAGTCACAGGGGGGGGTTATAAATCTGGCCTGTAGGGAGGGTGTTCAAGGGTTTTTCAATGCAGTTCGACCAATTTGTCCTTTTTCAAAGTTGCCTTATGAGGCCTGGCGTTGTCATGAAGAACGATGACATCTCTGATTGGAATACCCTATCTTTTGGTTCTGTAGGCGGCTTTCGCTGACTCCAACAGCTGGCAGAAGTAGGCGGAATTCACTGTGCGTCGATCATGTAGGAGTAAAATTCTCCTCCGGTCCCAAAAAACAGTCACGAGCACTTTTCCGTTCATTGTACGGGTTTTTGCCTTCGCAGGGAATGCATATTTTTTTTTCGCCACTCCTTACTCGCCATTTTTTATTCCGGCGTGTAGTGATGCACCCACGTGTCATCACATGGCACAATGCGGCTCAAAAACAACTCCCCTTCCGGCCGGAATTGATTCAAAACTCTCTCAGTGATTTGCAATCTGACTTCTTTTTGATTTGTGGTCAGTAACCTCGGAACCTATCGAGCACAGACTTTTCTGAAGCCAAGATGCTCTGTGATTTTGGTATCAGCACTTCCTATCTCTGAAGCGATTTCATCGATTTTTACGCGGTGATCACCTTCAATAAAGTTACATACAGCACAGCTGTTGTCATCTGTGACACTTGATCTTGGGCGTCGATCGTGACCTTGATTTTTTACACTTTCACGTCCACCTTTAAACTTCTTAGTCCAATCAAACACTTGGGTCCGAGAAAGGGTACCTTCACCAAACTGTGCTTGTAATCGAGTCCAAATTTCCGTTAGTTTAACACCTTCGTTAGTTGAAAACTTAACAATAATACGTTGAGTAACGCGCGATATAACCTCTTGCTCAGTCATGGCTGAACTGGTGACAGAACAGAGATAAACAATTGCCGACAGAACAAAGAAACAAAAGATGTTGTTTGGGCCGGCCTGATGAAGCACTAAGAAGAAGTCCGGTTTATATTTGACTTAGCCTCGTATTTATAAGTTATTTTAATATTACGATTAACTTGTAATTGTTATTCACATTATTCAATAAATCAAATTAGTCGAATAATTTTTTTTGTAAGCCGTGGTGACTTTTTCATTATATCTTAATACTTCTCTCTCTTTAAAACACAGACATATTTAAGCCCTTTCAAACTCGTTCGTGCTACACTAAACAATACAACACAAAACACAAAACATTTTACACTAATGATATCTACTTCACCTGTTTATAATGTTACAGTTTTACTAGGAACACTGTAATATTATTTTGTGCAAAGATAAACATGTATCTAACTTATTCATAAAATAGTTTATTTAACCTAATAGTAACTTTCCAAAGTTACTACTAGATAACTTAAAAAGAGAGGAATAGAAGTTTGTTCCCGATGATCATTCTGTTTTCTGCGGACAGTGTTTTCTTACACTTTTATAGATAGGTATACTTAAAATAATTACATGAAAAATATAACCTTTTATTATTTTATAGTACTTTAAATATTTTCTCAGTCCCTTAAACAATTATTATTATGATATACGAGACACTATTTTTAAGTATTCAAGCGTGAAATTTGACCTCATTTTCTTGTAATATAATGAACCTTCTCAAACATTGAAGATATTTTTTCAGTTTTTTTTTCTCATATATACCTATATATTTTGTTCTCTTCTCTTTATGGCCATATTTAATAGGACACATCGTATTAGGTTTTCCACTATCAAAATTGAGTTTAATGATATATTCAAGATAAAAACTCATATTTCTTTTTTTGTTACATTTGTATTCTCAATCTCCAAGTTTGCTTCGTTTTAATTTAATGACTTTCTTCATTTTATTTCAACATACTTGCTCCCTCCAAACTAGAAACCTTAGATTCACGATCATAACTTTTTCTCGCCCAGCCTCCAATTTTCATCAAATCCTTCTTCACTATAGGAAAAGATAGCAACATAGTCACTCGGTTGGTAAAGCAGAATAAATTTATTAAATTGGTGACGTCCTTCCGCGCAAGTAGCCGTATCAATGATCTGCAGATTCCACTAATAAATGCTGCATTGAATGACATATTAATTTTTAACAAAAACCTTTATTGAATTTTGCAGTGAAGGCAAACTTTCCCTTTCACCATTTTTAGGGGTTTTGGGGACGACTCCAGCATTCATAAACTGCAACACGGCTACAAATCTAAGGGACATGGAAAAATATTTGGGAAATTAGAGAAAATCCCACAGTTATGTATGGGAAGGTGGCGGAAGCGTTGGGAGAATCAGCCCAGCTATCGGAATGGGCACGGCGAGGTTGACTACTTCCTCACCTAATTTCTCATACGGCTTGGCTGTTTTGGTGCGTACCTGTGGGATAAGTGGGAGACCTGTCGTGCATCTACGGAGATTCAGAGAGAGATGATGCATTCCATACCTCCTCTAGATGTGGCAGATGGGAGCGAGAACGGCAGAGACTGGAAGCTGAAATCTGGAGGATCTCTCCGGGGACGGTGGTGATGGCCATGCTCTGCCGGACAGCAGATTGTCGAAATGAAGGCATGAAGATTGTCGAAATGAATAGGCACCTCGGCCTCCCGAGGATGGGGGTCCAGCTAGGCCGAAGGCAGCCCGCGCTGGCGTTACAAGGCACCACCCCGAAGTAGTATCATAAGCAGTTCCAGGGTGGACAAGTGCCTGTGAGAGAGGGGTTTTTTTTTAGTGGGTGCAAGTCTCACTCTTTGTGCGTAGGCGTTTTCCCGCTTCCGTATAAAAAAAAAAAAACAGTTATGTATGAGAGCAGATCTAATGAATACGACATATCTCTTTGAATCGAATTTCACGGTGACAACTTCATATTTGGATTTTAATTACCACATTCACCCATACATGAGAAAAAAAGAAATCGTAGTATATACAGACGACTCCAAGACCTGTGCTTCTTATAGGATAGATGACGCTCAAAGATATACACAATCTATCTCCTCAGCAGAACGAAAGTAGAGGTAAGCAGAATTACTGCCCTAGTTACTGGTGATTGCTGGTGCATCTACATATAGTATGGGTCTCTCTGTGAATCCACCCTGTAGGAAATGCGGCCAAAAAGACGAGCAACCGTTTCACCTTCTTGGAAAGTGCCGTGCATTATGCTCGCAGACGATTCCTGAATTTGGCGCCCACAATCTGGTGATCAGAAATTTCACTCGTCTTAGCGTGAAATATATAGCGTTTTTAATAATACAGTGCTGATGTGAGGTGTCGGAATACCCTTGGTATGGCATACCCGCTTCATCTGAATGGCAGGGCAAAGTCCCGGCCTTGTCAGGAGGGTGTTGCAAAACCGTAGGCCTATGGACAGGCTTGCCTGCCCAACGTCGGGCCAGTGACCATTCTAGGCCGTTAAGTAAGAGACTCTAGCAGGGATCTCTACATAATGGTACCACGGAAACGGCAGAGCTTGCTGTGCACTCACGTGCTGAGAAATGGACTCGTGGGGGTCGTTGGTAGCAGGAAGGATATAGATTTTTCCAAGCATTTCTTTAAAGGTGGGCGGGAGTTGGTTGGTTTGCCCTCGAGGAATAGTTCCGCCTTCTTTCGATCCCTCACAAGAACATGTCAGAATACCCGCTTCATCTGAATGGCATGGCAATCTCGGCCTTGCCAACGGATGTTGCAAAACCGTAGGCTCTATGGTCAGGCTTGCCTGTCCAAGGCCGGGCTTGTCCTTTCTGCATACTGGTAACATGGAATCGTGAGTCAGCCTTGTAGAGCTTGCTCTGCTCTCATGAGCTGAGGAAAGGTTTTGTGGTGGTCGAAGTTAGCAGGGGTGATAGTGAAGTCCAAGTGATCTGTTATGTGGGCGGGAGTTGGTTGGTTCCGTCTTCTCCCAGTCTCTCACAAGAGCATGTCCTACAGGGTGCACAATGGGCGCAGTAGTGGCCTATGTGCTGAACCTCCCTTAGATTAGAAGAAGAAGTATAGGAAACTGAGGAGGAACGCTCTAATGTTGATATGCCTAAATATAGCTAAACGATTTTTTATCATTTTTTTTCCTTTCATTTGATTCCCATATTACAATATTTTATGGCTTACTTAGGAAGGTATTTAAAAGCGATACTCCACTGCTTTCTATTTATGAATAGCACAATTTTTATTTGTACAATTTCGGTATCTTAGTTATTTATTGTTTTTTTATATAATTACACTGTAGTTAAAGAACAATAGAAGATTTATGGTATATTTTATGAGATTTTCTTGATAGGTACTTCCGTGTTTACCAAACTTCCAGGATGAGAGATACTTTCCTGGCTTGAAGCTGTTTTATGGATGCGAAATATTTTTTTTTTTTTTTACATATAAATGTTAGAACAATTGATTTTGAGAGAGGATTTTTTCTTCACACATGAGAAATTGTTATGTTTATTCTATAGTAATCCAATTACCCTACTGGTAAACCTTAGTTATTCTCTTATATAGCTAGAAATATTGGGTCCACAGTCTCTACTGGGAGAACGTCTCTCACTTCCTGACTCACTCTCTCTTTCTCTTGACTCTATAATCCTGCCAAGTCCTTGTCAGAGGGCAGTAAATCTTCCCTGCAAAACGGACTAACACAAACAAATATATATACACACACACACATACACATACTCGGTTTAATATATATACATACATATACCCGGTTCCCTGCCTTCCGTTACCAAGTCTCTCACACAATTTCTAGTAGCATTGAATTCTCCAATATCCTTTGGCAGTTGAAATGTGGCCCTAGCAAAGCTCAATGAATAAGTAATGAAGTCCACTCTTGGTAGTATATTAACCTTTCAGGCTGCGCTTTGCCCATATAGTTTTCAGTCCTTATTTCTTGGTTCCATTTCAGTTTTAAACATTTGTATTACAGATAATTTCTTCTGTTTTTTTGTTTTTATTGTTATCTCATACATATATTTTATTACTTTATTTAAGTATTATAAATTAGTTATGTTGCTAACATTTATTTATTCTTTATTTATTCATTTTCTTAAAGAATACTACTTTCCTTTATTTTTCAATTCTTCATTCCTTGGAATTGCATGCTTCTCACAGTATTGGTGAGGTTAGATTAGCACCCAAATTTTTAAAAAAATAAATAAAACAGTTAAAATACTTGGCTGCCAGTCATTGATCTTTGCCAGGCAACTTCGTCACTAAGAATGTAGATAATACGGAGATAATGGGTGAGAGAGAGACACCAATGAATATTCCAGATAATTAATTAATTAGCTACAATTTTAAATTCTGAAACTTCAACTTTGATTATAATCAAAATCCATCAAAGAATCATCTTTTGCGTCAAATATCTTGACTTTTGTCTAGGCTCTTTGTCAACACTAAAAAATTGGTGAACTAAGAGGTATGATTCACTTGAAGAACAGGTTACCTATAAATATAGCAAACCACTATTACTTTATCTTACTCCTAGTAAAGAGGAAGTATTTTTGGAAGCCCCCTGAGTCCAAAAACGTGTTTTTTTTTTTTTTAAGAAAATGGTGTGTGTATGTATGTATATATGTGAACAGCACAGCTCAAAAACGACAAATCGTAGAAAGTTCAAACTTCATATTCCGTTTAGATATCATCAAGGAATCTGGCAGTAGGTTACCTGTCACAAATTTCTCAACCGGAAGTACCACTTTTCTAGTTTTTTTTTTTTCACTTTTTTGCGATTTTCTCAAAAGTTGCTCCGACGATTTTCTTCAAACTTGTTCAATCAACTACTCTTAAAAAAAATCTACAACTTTTATTCGAAACATTTATCTGGAAAAATTCATTTAAGGGGATTTGTGGTGAAGGGATGGGGCTACGGTTTCTTCTAAAATGCTATCTCAGTTTATTACACAATTCCATCATCTAAATAATATTAATTACAATTAAATGTGATGATGAAATTCCAAGTTTGAAGGAAATCAGAAGACCGGTAGTGCGTTTTTACTGAACAGTTTTTTTCAGTTTTTTGTGATTTTCTCCATAAAAACACTTGACGAATTTCATTAAATTTGCTATAAAAACTATAAAGTTTGTTGTCAATTACAATCTTGAAAACTGGAGTAAGAGAAAGTTGTGTGAGTATTTCACACCAGATTTTTTTTTATGTTATGAAGAAGGAATAAAGTGAAAAAAATTATCAATATATTCTTGTTTTCTTTATTAAAACTTATTTAAGCACAACAATGACATGCGGCCTTGTTGTTGGTATAGTTTTTCCAAAAGGAAATATCTGATAACCGAGATATATATTCCATCACAGCTACAAATATTCCACCAATATTTATTTCATTTTTGAGAAAGCATTTTCTTGAACATGGATTTATTTCAATTGCTCGATTTCTTTTTATAATTCTTGTGTTTCTTCCACTTGAAATGAACAACTATCTCATCTTCTTCAGACGCGTTATATATGCATTCTGTTACCTTATAAACTCGCTGTTTCATTATCAGATTTTGCTGATTATTCCTACATTATTATTATTAGTTATTTTAGAATAAAGTTTTTCTATTTCTAATTTCCTTTTTGATTTCAATCAAAACTACATTATTCCTACCTTCTTGCTGTTATTTATTTTATTTTTTATTTTTTCCAACCTGTAATTTTTCAGAATTTATTCCTTGTTTAATCATGTTCTTAATGATTGATCTTATTTTCTTTAGATTTTACCAAATTCTGTATTTATAACTCTTTTATGTAAAATAGCTATTTTTACATAAATATTATTATTATTATTATTATTATTATTATTATTCTTATTATTATTATTATTACCAAAACCGAACAAGCGAAAGCTACTGATGGCAGCGGTGAATTCGGTACTGCTGTATGGAGCGGAAGTATGGGCTGAAGCACTTCGCTTCGCGAAGTATAGAAACAGAATTGCAGGAGTGCAGCGTAGAGGCGCTTTGCGAGTGGCGTGCGCCTACCGCACGGTGTCTGAACCAGCTGTTATGGTAGTCGCGGGACTACCTACTGGCAGCCGAGCGTAGGCGCCTGTACTTACGGAAAGCGGAGGACTTGCCAAAGGCCAGGAAAAGGCGCGAAGAACGTGCCCGGACGATAGATGCTTGGCAGGAGCGCTGAAATGCAGATGAGCGGGGGGGGACGCTGGACAGCGAGGCTGATCCCAAATATCGAACCGTGGGTCGAGAGGCAACATGGGGAGGTAAACTATTACCTCACCCAGTTCCTGACGGGGCATGGGTACTTCCGAAAATACCTCCATAGGATCGGAAAGACAGAAGACTCTCAATGTACCCACTGCGAGGAATGTGTGGAGGAGGATGCCTACCATGTTTTTTTTGCCTGTAGCCGGTGGGGGGCGGAAAGAAGACGAGCGGCCGAAGTAATAGGCGATTTTAGCCCGGAGGACGTCACTCAAAGAATGCTCCGCGAGGAGAGTGGATGGGCAGCAGTGGCTGTGTTTGTTGAGGACGTCCTGAGGAAAAAAAAGTGCGTGGAGAGCTCACACCCTCCTCACCAGCAAGTGCCCCGTGACACTTTATTATTATTATTATTGTTATTATTATTAATTATTATTATTATTATTATTATTATTATTATTATTATTATTATTATTATTATGTTATGAATTATTATTATTATTAGTATTATTATTATTATTATTATTATTATTACCTTATTTTATATTATTATTATTATATTATTATTATTATTATTATTATTATTATTATTATTATTAGTTATTATTATTATTATTATTATATTATTATTATTATTATTATTATTATTATTAATTTATTATTATTATTATTCTTATTATATTATTATATTAATTTATTAATTATTATTATTATTATTCTTATTATTATTATTATTATTATTATTATTATTATTATATTATTCCTTATTGATTATTATTATTATTATATATTATTATTTTAGATTAAGATAACTTATTAGGTTTTGTGAACAGAGTAAAAATGATAAGGAGGTTGCCTAGGTAAAGGACTTCAGGTACGCTGCTTGATATAACATTAGACAATAAATAGATCTAATGTAATTGTTATTTATGTATTACTTCAATTAAAATAATTTTAAGCACCGAAGATGTCTTTAAATAAATTGTGAAACCTCAGTTAAACAACAATCATCTACCTATCTAATCTAATCTAATCTAATCTAATCTAATCTAATCTAATCTAATCTATCTATCTATCTATCTATCTATCCCAGCCAGATTGTTGAAAATGTGGCTGGATCCGCAATGCTGGATAACATTCAGTATTTTATCCATCGTAGCATGCATTTTGGTTTTGTTTCTGACCGGTTTCGGATTTTCCTCTGACGATGGATGAAAATCCGAAACCGGTCAGGAACAAAACTAAAATTCATGCTACATCGGATGAAATACCGGATGGAAACTGATAGATTTCTAGATTTTGTTAAGAGATAATACACTGCGATCAGTAATATCTATTGTACATACTGAAGCCTTCTCAGACGCAATGCCGGCCTTCAGACGTTGTTTTCTCGTTATAGACAACCTGTCCACCACCGGACAGTGAGCTGAAGAGGCTCCTGGGAAGAGTAAATATAAAGGGGGCTGGATTTGAACTCGGGACCTCCGCTATGCTGCATTAGAACTAATCCCTTCCCTAAACAAGTGATTTCTTTTCTTTTTTACTTTCTCTTACTCCTAGTGTCAAATTTTCGATATCGAGTTTTCACCGGAAATATCCGTTTTGAGGTCCCCTGAGTCCAAAAAGTGTTTTTAGCAAATGGTCTGTGTGTGTGTGTGTGTGTGTGTGTCCGTGGTGTGTGTATGTATGTATGTGAACAGCATAGCTCAAAACGAAAAATCGTAGAAAGTTGAAATTTGATATTCCGTTTAGAGGTCACCATGGGATCTGACTGTACGTTATCTGTAAAAATTCCTCACCGGAAGTACCACTTTACTAGTTGGATTTTTTACTTTTTTGCGATTTTCTCAAAAATGGCTCCGACGATTTTCTTTAAACTTTAAACATCAACCACACATACAAGAGCTACAACTTTTATTAGAAACATTCTCCGGGAAAATGCATTGAAGGGCACTTTTGGGGGGAGGTGGGGTTAGGTTTCCATCTAAAGTGCTATTTCAGTTTATTAGACAATTCTGCCATCTAAATAAGGTTAATTAGAATTAAATATGTTGTTGAAATTCCGAGTTTAAAAAAAAATCGGATAACCGGAAGTGCGTTTACTTTACCACTTTACTAAATGATTTTTTCACTTTTTCGCAATTTTTTCAAAAATGGCTCTGACGATTTTTTTGAAACTTCGTATATAAACTAAACATGCAAAGATCTACAACTTTTATCTAAAACATTTCTCTGGGAAATTTCTTTTAAGAGCACTTTTAGGGGAGGGGTGGGGTTAGATTTTCATCAAAGTGGTATCCTAGTTCATTATACAATTCTATCATCCAAACATAATTAGTTAGAAATAAATAGATGGCTGAAATTCGGAGTTTCAAGAAAATTAGTAAACCGGAAGTGCGCTTTTACTGAACAGTTTTTTTCAGTTTTCGACGAATTTCATTAAATTTGGTACACAAACTATAAAATTTGTCAATTATCATTTTGAGAACTGGAGTAAGAGAAAGTTGTGTGAGTGTTTCACACCAGATTTTTTATGTATATAAATGACCAGTCTCTTCAAAAGCAAGTAGATGATATTAATTAAATCAGGAATTCGTATACAACCCCTACAAAAACTTCCATTGTGTGAAAATGTATTTATGAAGAAAACAGAATAATAAAAAAAAAGAGTAAAAAATCCACGTTTTTTTTAAATATATTTTTAGGTACAAATAAAATAAAAACCATAAAATAAAGTATTGCTTGGGACTTTATATTTCTCATTTTAAATAAATATAAAATAATAAAAATAATTGTATTTATATCGTAATTACTCTTTATGGAAGTAGATAAATCTTTCAATAATCCGGAAGTAAATAAAGTCTGAATATATATATATATATATTTGTATTGATCTAAGAAATTGTAGAACAAACGTTCCAATATTTTCCTAATAATATACAAGACAAAGGAACAAAATAAAAATAAAAATCAAATAAAATACCAAGATGTTCTTAGTAGTACATCATATCTACATGCATTGTGATGCATACAATCTTTATTCAATTGGCCTGAAGACAAAATTTTATGAGCTATGTTTTATTAGACGTTTTTCTATTTTTTTTTATTGTTTTTTTTTTGACAAATACAAATACTTTCATTTTAGTTTACGCAACACACTACTTGACTTAGACGTATTATTTTGGTTTAGTAATATCTTCTTCTTTTTTTTGTAGCAATATTAATATTAGAAATATTAATAGTGATCTGTTTGTTCAGATGTTCCTATTTCCTGTCCCTGTTTTGGGCAGTCACATTCCAGTTTCTTACTCCAAGTAGAGTGCGGGCATCCTCAATGACTCCGTCAACAAACCTACGCAATCTGGACTTGCCTACCATTTTGGTACGGTCCATTTTTCCCTAAATTCATTTTTTTGTTTGAACCTCACCATTTCCATGCTAGCAATATGACCTGCCGATCTGGGTCTTCCTATCCTTATAAGTCTTACCATATCCGGCTCATCGTACAAGTTTTCTTCAATTCAGACCTTCCCAGTAAGAGTCCGAATATCCTTCGGACAATTTTTCTTCTGGAAGAAGAACAACAGATTTTCATCAACCTTAGAAAAATGTCCATGTCTTTGAACCGTATGTAAGGACCCGGGGTGTATTAGAGTTTTGTAGAGATAATCTTCTGGATATAGGTCGATTTCATACAAGCTTTATAAGCCCAAAGAAGCATTTATTTGCATTTAGTATCCTTTTTCCTTATCTCGACTGTTATCTCGTTATCACAGGTAACTATAGTTCCAGCGAGATGCACAAAACCACTATAGCCTCTCAGATCTATATCGATCAACAGTTATATGGGTCTCTTTTACATTTCTTTCAGTTCCGCCAACTTGGAGGTATTTAGTCTTGGCCAGACTGAGAAAGGCGATTTTTACTGCTTCACACGATCTTTCCTACTGTTAGTAAGAGAAACTATTACGATCGTATCAAATTAAATTTTTCGATATCAAGTATTCAACTGGAATACATGTTTTGATACGTACCCAATCGGACAAAAGTAGTTTCTAGAAATTGATATGTGCATGGTCAAGATAACTTAAAAAACGGAAACATCGCAGAAAGTTTCAAATTTTAATATTTCATTTAAGTTCTATGTAACACGACAATAAAGTTTTAGTCGGAAATCGGAGAACCGGAAATATACTGAATGGATGATTTTAGTTTTTAACAATTTTCACGAAAAACGGCTCCAAAGATTTTCATTAAACAATGTACATCGACGGCAAATATAAAGAGATACAAACTTTTTTTTGAAATAGTTTTCCAGGAGAATTCATTGTGATTGGGAGAAGGGTTGGAGTTAGGCTTTCCACCAAAGTATTATATTCATATAATATACGATCCTATCATCTATATAATAATAATAATAATAATGATAAGAAGGGAAGAGAACAGCTAAGTGGTTAGCGTACTGGACTCCCACGCGGGCACCCGGGTTCGAGACCAGCTATGCTCCTCTCAGATTTTTTTCTACCTAGGAGCCTCTACAGCTCACTGCCCGGAGGCCAGCAGTGCACTGTGAAAGCTCCGGACGCCAATCATCATAGATATTGACGCGTCTTAAATTACAATAACAAAATAAAAAAATGAAAAGAATTAAATGTGCTGCCGAAATTCCCAAAATACAATTTAATTGAAATATTTTCCTTATAATAATGATAATAATGAATAATAAATAATAATAATAATAATATTGGGGGGGGGAGGACGCATTTACGCACGCCGTACCGGACTCCCGGAGACTACCGGCTAAAACACCACCCCTCTGCTTGGACCTAACCTGGATTCGCTGATTCCAGCACTACATCAGGCTATGCCTCTGTCCTATCCCCCTAGGGGTTCCTCTTTTCCTGCTCTTCCAGATCCTGTTTCTTTTTAATAAGAATTCCTCTCACGTATGCCGCGGTGAGACGCCAGCTGGTCTCACTGGACAGCATCGTCTTTACCAGCGTGTCTGTGGTCTGCCGTCCTATCACCACCTCTAGGTCCCTCCTCAAACGCTGCCACCGGTCACACGCAAAAAAAGGTGTGCGAGGCATCATCTTTACACCTCGGGCAGTAGAGGCATTCCTCCTCCTCAGCTTTCCCCATCTCTTCAGGTACGCCCTGAAGTATCCATGGCTGCTCAGGAGTTGGGTGAGATAGAAGTCTACCTCCCCGTGCGGTGTTCTCACCCTTTTCTCAACTCCCTTAATCAGCCTGGCTGTCCATCGACCCCGATGATCGTCCTCCCAGGAAGCCGGCCAATTTCGGAAGGTATAAATATAATAATCTGTATTAATCGTCATTTCTACATACACATGTATGAACAAGTATGAACATTAAACAATCTAATAACAACTTTTTTACAAAACAAGTCTAAGTAAGTAAATCATCCACATCATATATTACTCTATCCAGGAGCATAGTTTTAGTTTAGATTTAAACAATTTCATTGTTATATGAAGATGAAATTTCATTTTGGAAGTGCATTAAATAATTTTCCTTCCTATAAATAAATAAAGAAGATGTGAAAAATGAGTTGTTTGCTTGAGAGGAAAAGGAAAATCGGTCACGATTCCGAGTATTAATATTTATAGTTGAAGGTGTTTAATTATTTCTAATTTTGGAGAACCATGAACAGTTCGAAAAGATATAAAGAGCTGGGAATCGTGAAGATTTTATTATTTTTTAAAATACAACCTGCAGCTTTCGTTTGGGGGTCTTGCTTTAACCATCATAGCACGAATAGCTTCTTTTTTTGGATGCGGAAAATTCTTGATGTACATGGGCTGTTTCCTCCAATACATTATCCCATAGGAAGCCGTTGATTGGAATTTTCCAAAATATACTACTTTTAGAATTATAATCTCTACAAACATATCCATGTTGGGCTTGCCAAAAAAAAAAAAAAAAGAAAGGTAGAGATTATCATGTACATTTGAGTGTAACTAGTATAGCGTTGCCCCACTCTCTCAACCAATTAAGCTTGTAACGGCAGTTTAAATTTAAACCTAACTGACAGGTCACCTCAGAACTCACCCAAAAATTCGGTTTCATTGGAAAATGTTTCAAATAAGAGTGATGAGGTTTTTAACTGTGCATTTCTCAAAGGAAGTGCCATTTTCGAGAAAAATTGTAAATAAAAAACAAAATCAGAAACGAATTCTGATTGCACTTCCGGTTGACCTATTTTTTTTTCAAATTTGGAATTCTAGTAACTTTGAATTTATATTCTAGAACAACTATAAATTGTTCTGAAGTAATACTTAAAAGAAAGCTAGTATCTAATAAAATAAACACAATAAAAAAACCCATAAAACCATGCAAACCATTTATCTGACCCATCGTTACATCAGGACAGAAAGAAATACTGGTTAAAAATGACTACCACAATCATCTAATTCTCAAAACCATTCAAAACTATACAAACCAACCTTGAACGCAGAACCCTCAAAACATTCCATCTAACACGAATACTGAATCTACTGAAATGTAATTGGTGGTGTTGTGTATTTGTGTGCTGGTAGGCTGTGTAGCACGAGCGGTTTTGTAAAAGGTCTTGTAAGTATATATGTTTAAGAGGGAAGTATTAGTAATAAGAAAGTAGTCACCAACGCTAACAATAAATATATTCTATTAAAATAATAACTACAAGTTATTTGCAAGATATTATAAACTTATTAATATGCACTGATGCTAAGAGAGCAAAAAACAAGTGTTCTGCTTCTGAGTGTCTACAACCAACTGTATCATAAATGATCTAGAATAAAGGCAAATCTCTATCACTGGCATGAGTTTAAGAAAGCGATTCCTGAAACAAGTGTTCTGGCTTTGAAAGCAGAATGCAGTATGTCCGAAAGAATGCCTTCTCTTACAAAACAGTTGGCCAAGTGGTATTGTTATTAATTTAACGGATTCTTGTGCCTTTGTCTCCCCTAATAGCAATGACCTGACTTCTATAGTACTATTATAGTACCTGACTCTAAAATACATTATTTTTGCCAAAATTATTTCATTTAAAATATTTTTCAAAACTATTTATTTTTGCATTTCTTCTTCCACAACACTAGCAATTTACCACTCGCTTAACTTCATTAGTCCTATTTCCAATAGAATCAATAACATCCTCAAAAAACTTTATTCACAACCTCCGAACAGGATTCTCTCCCACCAACAAACTAAATACATTCTTCTCGAAACATTAATGATTCGATTGAAAAACCTAACAAAACACATAATGTATATACAAACTTCAATGTATTATATCCAACTGCAATGCTTGCTACACAGGTGAATCCAAAGAGTTTTTACAAAAAAAAGACTCAGACAACATGAACTAGACATTATTAACAAAAAAATTGACAGCACTGCTCTCACCAAATATGGTCTGACTTTTAATCATACCATCGATTTTAATAAACCTTTCTATTTTAACTGCTTACCCACACCATTCTAAATGTCTCCTATTCGAATCCCTACAAATTCACCTCCATCCGAACTCTGTCAATTTTCTTTTAAAAAAAGATAACGAAATCATAACTTCAAACTTATAATAATATTTTTCTACAAACGCTAAACAAAGAGACACTCGCCAGTAATTTGTTCTTCCAAATTTGAAATTGCCGCGCCTCACTATAAACATTTCTCTTATCCCCACCACCTTTTAACAGATTTTTTAAATTTTAAAAATATTTTCTCTTCATTTCAATCTCAACTTTCTCAACGTACACTTCTCTCCTACCCTAAAGGTATTTTTATCTTTTTTTATTTTCACTTATTATTAATATCATTTCATTTATTTAACTATCATTTATATGTTATAATTTCTTGTTCCGTGTAATATCTTATGCTCAATTTGTTCTGATAATATTTTTTTAATTTAAATTTTGTTTTTTATTTTGTCTCTCTTATTTGTTATAAATCTATACATTGTTTTCTTCATTACAATACTTAATTAATAATAATTTACCTTTCCACAAATAAATTATGCAGTGACTTAATAAATTATGTAGACGTAAAAATCTTAATAGAGCAACAAAGAATTATTTTTCCTTTAAAAACTTCTCTGGCCATTACCGTCAAAATATGTAATAGGATCCGAAGAGAGGGATCCGAAGCAGAGAGAGAGATAGACAGTCTCACTCACTAGTTTAGGCCAGACTAGAGTGGGAGAAACTTTTTAAATACAGCTGTGGCAGCCATAGGAGGGGGAAGTCTACCAAGAGTCTTGCAACACAGTTTATACAGCAGTCACAACGCGTCATCAACCCTTTCTCTTTACCTCTCACTACCATGTTATATATTTTGTGCTAGTTTTCGATTATACAGTGTTCACCCATACTTCTACTTTATTTATCTATACAACCCATTTTCTCTCCTTCTGAACCCCATTATAGATATCTCATTTTTAATAAAATTAAGTATTGCATTTTTTAGTATTTAAGTAATAATAATAATAATAAAAAAAAAAAAATCCAAGAAATACGACTGAAAGATTATTACTCAACAAAAGATCTTGAATCAGCTGATTTCTTTCAATTTATATTTCCTTTTTCCATCGCTGTGTACACAGTAAGTGGATTGCTGATCTGCATAGTTTACTTAACTGAAAAGTTTTCTGAGAACAATTTTATCTTTTTTATTTTTATTTTTTTCTTATTTTTCTTTCGCGAATTTTCTTCACAATGGAATAATTTTCTTATTAAGAGAGAAGGAAAAAAAAAATCTTTAATTTTAAAAGATTGAAAATTGAATTATCTCTTTCCTGTTCATCATTTTCTATTTCCACCAAGATTTCTATCATTTATTAGTGAAATGATGAAAACAATGGGAGAAGTTACTTTTATTAGGTAATCAGAATACTAAAAAAAAGTAGCATTTTTTTTTATTGCCGGATGTGGGAATAACTAAATATTACGTATCAAATTTTCGAATACATTCCCTCAGTAAATATAAAAAGTTATTAGCGTTTGGTCTCTTGTTAACGTGTATGTTTATCACACACTTGTTTGTGAACAGTAGCTTATAAAACAGTGGGAAAATGTAAGTACCTCCTCTATCTCTCTTTTTACCATCATGGTTTAACAGAAGGTTTCTATCATAATCCGTCAATCAAAAATGTGATACAATAGAATCCGTTTTACGCGACTTTCTTCTCGTTTACAGTACTCAAGAATTTCCTAAAAATTTTTATACATGCCCATACATAAAATATGTTACATATAAAAATAAGAAACCGTGGCCCTATCGTCCGTAAAGGACCAGTAGATAAAGGCTTGCCACACAGCATATATTGAGGGACGTGTGGTAAGCACATCGCAGTTCCCTCGCCTTTTAGTTCTGTCCTTGGCTATCTAGGGCGCTACTAACTGTAGCTTCCCACTTTTTCTCACGATGCTGGGTTAACACCAACTTTGACCTCGCGAAGGGAATCGAACCCTGAATTCTCGCATGAAAGACGAATGCGCTAGCCACTAGACCAACGCGTGAGGAGTAAGTTATATATAGATCAATTAGTTTTATTTTAAGACAATTTTTTTGGATAAACTGATTTTAAGCGACTTCTGGGGGTGGTGAGTGTTGGTTTCCATCTATATTGCCCGCCGATAGACTGTACGGTTCCTTCACCTGGTGACAATTAAGGGTAATAAAACATTTAGTAAAAATTCCCTAAGAAAATTTTACTGTTGTAAAATATGAAATGCATAAAAGAAAGGTTTCTGATTGTTTCGTAACATGTTATTTTTAAGCTTCTTTTAAAATTTATATTATTAAATTTATATTACCTTAATATTAGCCGGATTACTTTCTCTTAATGCTGATATAAGAATTGTAGTGTATCAGGTAAAATTTTCGATTTCGACGACTTAACATCGAAAATATACATTTTGAGGTAACGTAAGTCTGAAAAAGTGATATTTTTTTTTAGAAATTGAGCTGTGTATAAAAGGGAAAATCTCAGAAAGTCTCAGTTTAAACTTGATACGTCAGTAAGTTTTATGGTATGGGACAATCCGTGGTGGGGGGGGGGGTGAATCTCGGTAAGTCTAGGTAAGATAGCCACAATCTTTCAGGCATACCTAGTTGCAATAATCATCTGCGCTAACGATAATAAAAAGCCGAAGTGTACAAAACTCCAGTTGTTATTTTTCAGATAGCAAGGCAGCTTCGCGAGCGATTAGCTTGTATCAGATCAGCTTGATGATGGTATGGGATTGCTTAGGCTACCCATGGAAATTAGAAGTCAAAATTTGGTATTTTCCTCTAGTTTGGGTATCCCGGGTATTCAGGTTATAAGGGCAATGAGGCGGCAGATCGCTTTGCACGCCAGAGCCCTATTGGGAACCCTCATTGGACCTGAATCTGTCTACGAACATGGATGCACGATCGATACAAGAATAGTGGGTTACAACTCCAGCCAGATGGAGGTGAAAGCCCAGGCTACTGCAATACTGCCACCGGCCCACTGTCCAGGGGGCTCCTGTTCTGTCTCCTTTCTGGCCACTGTAGACTTAAAAACTATGCAACGCTGCCTACAATAGATTTTTGTCAAGAAGAAGAAGAAGAAGAAAAGAAATAGCATTGAACATTCTGGCCAGTGTGAAAGGCTTGTGGTCGCGGCAACCTTTGAAGCTTAACTCCGCTTCGCTTTTATTGCCCCTTTTTATTACCACTACTGCTAATCCCTTGCCATTTCCAAACTATAATTTTCTGTTTATTCTTTGATCTTCCGCCGCGTTCTCACGCTTCCCCGCATTTTTCCCTCTCTTTCTATCTTGGTGGTGGGATTGCCGGCGCTTTCATCTTCGGACTTCGCGCGTTATTTCCGTTTCCCTTACCCTTCAACCTTCTTTATTCCTCAAAATTTACTTCACTTCACTTCTGTATCTCGCCTGGTTAACAGTGTTTTGTGCCGTTCTCTTCTCTGTCGCCCATCTAGTTAACCTCAGTTTTACCGCTTCTTCTTCTGTGGCGTAGCTGTTAATTTCGCCTTATAAACTTTGTGTCGCCTTATACGCGCCTATTAGCCGTGGTAATTATTAACTTGACTCTTCGGTGATTACCAAGACTCATCCCTCCGCGCCAGCATCTTCACGAGGCTATCTCATTGCACGTTAGTGGACTCGCCAGCACCTGCCGCTTCAACCACGGCATCATACGCTTCTGAAGAAGCATTCTAATCCTTCTACGTTCACCTGAGTTCCTTTCTTTCGACACACACACATACGTCCCCTCCTCCTTTCCCACTTCGCCATTCGTCTCATCAAGCCTGCGTCTATTCATCACTCAACGTCACCAAGGGGTAACTCTCGTTTTTTATTGTTTAACATTATTATTCTTTTTTTTTGTGCTTTTGCCACTATTCTCATCTCGCCTTGGGTGTCTGCCGCACAGACACTAAGATTTCTCTGCTTTGGAGAGGAGAAACTGAGAAACCTGCAAGCTGCATCCAAGAATCTCTCTCAGGACTCACAAGTCTGATGAAATAGGCAGGACTTAAGAGCGTACTTTCACTGGTGGGTGGGTGCACTCAAGGATCATCGAGTAGTCTCTCAACAGACTCCAAAGTCTAATTAGACAAACAGGACTGGAGAAGAAACTCTCACTTGTGGGTGCCACATTGGACACATAGGGGTCACGGTGGCGTAGGTTTATAGCCAACTCCCGCAGAATCTAATATAATCTAAAGTTTTGGTCAAAATCGATCACTCCAAAGTATCCACTTTACTGGATAGATGTTTAAGTTTTTTTTTGGCAATTTTCTCGAAAGCGGCACCTGCGATTTTCTTTATACTAATCATATGTAAAGAGCTACAACTTTTATTTTGAAAACTTTTGCCAGCAAAAATCATTTTAGGGGATTTTGGGGAGGGGTAAATTTAGAGTTTGACCTATAACATTAATAAGAATTAGTGTCAAAATTCCGAGATTGTAGAAGAATCGGTTGAACCACCTGCAATGCTACTTTACTGGGCAGATTTTTTTTGCGTTTTGGGATTTCTTTTTCAAGGATTTTTTTTTTTCTCAAGGATTTCTTTTTCTTAAAAAAGATACAAACGAGTATGTATTAACTTTTTTTTCTTTTTTTTTTAATTTAAGGCGCGTCAACATTTATGGTCATTGGTGCCCGGAGCTTCCTCAGTGCACTGCCGGCCTCCGAACAATGTTCTTTCGTTACAGACAACACGGAAAAGAAATCTAAGAGCTGTAATGCTAGACCTAGGACCTCCTGATAAGAGGAAGTATTATAATTAAGCGAAAATTTTCGATATCGAATTTTCACCGGAAATATCCGTTTTGAGGTCTCCTGAGTCCAAAAAAGTGGTTTTTAGCAAAGGGTCTGTGTGTGTGTGTGTGTGTGTGTATGTGTGTATGTATGTATGTATTTGAACAGCATAGCTCAAAAACGAAAATCATAGAAAGTTCAATGCCTAAGTTGATATGCCGTTTTGATATCATCATAGGATCTGACAGTAGGTCAGCGGTCAATATTCCTCAACCGGAAGTACCACTTTACTAAATGGTTTTTTTCACATTTTGCATTTTTTTTTTCAAAAATGGCTCCAACGATTTTCTTTAAACTTGGTATGTCAACTACACATACAAAGAGCTACAATTTTTATTTGAAACATTTTTCCGGGAAAATGCATTTAAGGGCACTTTTGGGGGAGGGGGTTTGGTGGATTGTCCTCTGAAGTGCTATTTCAGTTTATTACACAATTCTATCAGCGAATAATATTAATTAGAAAATAAATATATTGTTGAAATTTCGAGTTTGAAAAAAATTCGGATGACCGGAAATGCATTTTTACTGAAATGTATTTTTCAGTTTTCTGGTATTTTCTCGAAAACGGCTCCAACGATTTTCTTTAAACTAGGAATGTGGACTACACAAATAAAAAGCTATAACTTTTATTTGAAATTTTTTTCCTGGTAAAGTCATTTAAGGGTGCTTTTGGGGCAGGGGTGGGGTTATGTGTTTCTGTAAAGTGCTATCCACAAATTGATTATACAATTCTACCATCCAAACAAAATTAATTAGAAATAAATAGATGGCCAAAATTCCAAGTTTCAAGAAAATTAGCAAACCAAAAGTACGCTTTTACTGAACATACTCAGTTTTCGACATACTCCAAAGAATTTCATCAAAATTACTATACAAACAATAAAATTTATCAATTAGGTACAATTTTGAAAACTGGAATAAGAGAAAGTTGTGTGAGTATTTTTAAAACAGTTATATTTATTTTACTTGCATAATTGTAGCAGGCAAAAATATTGTAAATTTAATTAAATAAAAACAGTATTTTATATGGCATTTTTGAAAAATAATTTTAACATTCTGAATAAAAAGAGAATAAATAATCATTTTAGTCCAGTTATAATGGGTTTGTAAAATTACGCGGAAATGTTTTATATAATGGAACATCCTGTTATAGAATATATATATATATAGATGCCCATGTAAGAGATTAATATGAAAACATGTTTCGTGCTAGATTATCAACTAAACAAAATTCAAAATAGATTTTACTAATTTCAATTAATATTATTAATTATCTCATATAATGAAGGGTTTAAAACATATATATATATATATATATATATATATACACGCACACAACATACACACCGCATATAAGTTTACACATAATATTAAGAGAATTAGGTCAAATAGTCTAGCCTAGATATTATAGCTTATCATAGTTTTAGATCTGTATAGTATAAGACTTTAACAAAACTGAATGTTGGTTAAATGTAAAACAAAAGAAAATTAATTAACAGGCTTCTACAGCCTTTGAATGTATTAATGATCTCTTCTGGAGTTAGTTGGGTGTAGGGGAAGAGGAACAGGTTGTGGTAAAAAAACACAATGAATTGTAAGGCTTCAATGAAGCAACGTTTCAATGCTTACTGCCATAAATACAAAACATCTCTATAAACAAAATGTGCCAAATGAAGCTCATTATTCATTATGTTTACGTTTTGATAGAAAAGCATTGTATTTACTGCACAATATAATAATTGTAGAAAAAAAGCCAAAGCTGCACATTTTTTTCTCTTCTCTAAAACTTTTGTGCTGCTTGAAAAAAAAGTTCGCAGTGAAATTCTTAAATAATAGAATAGAAGTTTATTGACATGTTTTTCTAAGATTATCCTCCATATAAATGAAATAGCATCCATTTAATTATCAAATTTATGGTTTTATCAGAACAAGCCTTGAAATCCGTTAGACTTTCGATAATAACTGGATATACTTCACCATTGCCTTTAGGCTTTATATCCAAACAATATCCAATAGGCTAGTCATATGGGGCAGTATCGCCCCACCTCCCTTGTGCTGAGAGTATATTGTATTGGCATCTATACTTGGATCTTTTATAACTGATGTAATGACATAGCAATGTCAAAGCCTTCACAAAATATAACAAAAGGAAAGAATAATTTATAACTAGTGGCCTCACAGCCGGCCGCTGCCTTTTCAATACAAAGGTATCAAAAACAAGCACCAATAAAGCCCTGTTCATTGAACAGAAGCCACCTGGTCTTTGAAAGTCGCCGATAGGCGACCAAATGTGGCCACTGACCTGAATCGCTGGTCGCCGACCTAACCAAGGTCACACAAGGTCGCACGCTACTAGAGATGTCTTAGTGTGAGACCTTAGTTACACACTTGACAATGTGTGAGTAAGACTAGTATAAACTTCGCCCCACTGGAAGAGGGCATCATTATATCATAATCATTATACCAGTAGCCACATTATTATATCAGTATTATTTTACAGCAGCAGTTATGCTTGATTTCCGAGCGTGTCCCTATTCAAGGTTTTAAACTTATAATTATTTTCATAGTTGTGCATATTAGTTTATTTATTATAATCATTTTAAATTATTTGTTATTTAACTCTTAAAATTATTTATTTACTTTTATCAAATCATATTAATTGTAATTACCATTAGGCTCATTCAAATTATTGTTAAAATATATTCTATTTTTATAAATTCAGTGTTAGTAATTCTAGCAATAACTCTCTAAAAATCTCTAAACTAACTTCCGCCTAATAAATCCCTCTTCAAGACATCTAACTTCATACCTCAGGAATCACGACAATTGATTCCACTACACTGGCCTACTATATTCTATCAAGCATCTTATTATCTTATACTGAAATCCTACCTGTTCGACATTTCTACACGCCGAAAAAAATTCTATTCCATCCCTATTCAAGAATCTTGTTCAAAAAGTGGACCCCCCAGTTGTATTTTGTTGGAATCCCTATATTTTAGTACCAGTACACTACGAGTGATGAAACATAATAATGTCCAGCATTATTTACTTGAATAAGTTTCCTTCCAGTATATCGTTGTCCCCACATAAATTCACACAGATATGAATTTAAAAGAGTTCTTGATTAAGTAAGATTCTACCTTGTTTCTTCGTTTTGCAAGGGCCACACACACACACTGTCCTTCGGACTGTATTAATGTGCGCTCCAGTTTGCTGGATTGTGGTTGGGTACGCAACGCTGGATAACATTTGTTACTTTATCCGTCGAGGATGCACATTCCTTTTGTTCCGGACGGGTTTTGGATTTTCATTTATCATCAGAGTAAGTTTATCAAGTTCGTGCGTAGATTTCACTTCAACGCAATGTTACTGTTATACTCGGACACTTGTTGGTTTGTTGATTGTATGTATATGCGGGAGGTTATATGGTTATGTGTGTGTGTATGTGTGTGTTTAATGACAAAATGGAATTATTATAAATTATGATTAGATATTATAAAATAGTGAACAATAAGCATGTCAGATATTCTCCGAATAATTTACAGTCAACTGTAGCCTTGAAGAGGGGCGGTTGTTGATGTAGTGGTTATGAGCATGGACTTGCAAGTGGGAGGTCACCAGTTCGAGGCTCGCGTATGACAGCTAAATTTTATATTTGTTTCAAAAATTTTAGTAGTAAAGTAAGCAATTCCGCTCCCGTGCGCGACACCTAATTTGGTAATTGGACGTTAAGCCCGGCTGAAAAAGTAGGCATTACTTTTATAGCCTTGAGGATCCTCACCCTTCAAAACATGTTTTTCGATGAAAAGTCAGTTTCAAAAATGTTGTAATACTTGTTCTTTTAGAGAAAGTAATAAAAAAAAAACAAATTAATGAACAAATTATATTGATAATTTAATTATGAATTCTAATTACTGCTTTTGAACATTTAATTTGGGCAATTGAAAGGGAAGATAAAATTCTTATCGAACGCTGGAAATATCTTCTTCAACATTTCTTTTTAATTTCAGGGAACTAGTATCTAAATTTTAACTTTATTGAAATTCTTTTCATATAAGAATTTATTAAAGGAGGACTTCGTTCTTACTTTCTCCTATTTGAAGTAGGTATATTTACGACATTTCGCCAGGAGTAAATTTTACATTTTTTTACTTTTTTTCAATTAAATAAATAGAGATATCAGCGGTATATAATGGATATGAGATGGAGAGAGAATTAGTGAGAATGGATTTAAGAGAAATAGACTAGATAATATGCTGAGCACTGTATAATGAAAAGAACACACAAAACTGCAAGGACTTTACAATAAAAATAGAACTTAGGTAGCGAGAGAAATACAAAGAGACAGACTGGCTGACTGACCGATGAGAAGATAGTAAAAGGTTGCTGACTAGTTGTAAACTGGTCGAAAAAACTGTCCTGACTATACTGCTGTCATTCTATTTATAGGAATTGAACTTGTCCCTTCCAAGAATGGGCTAGGTGGAGAGTAACTTAATTTTTTTGATTCATTTTTGTGTTTCTCCGTTCTTCGGATCTTATGAATCTTTAATGATTCGGATTCCATTACTGGTAAAAGGAGCTATTTTTTTTTTTTTATAGATTTTTTTCTAGGATACTTAGGAAAGCAAACCTTATAGAGTATTACTTTGTAATTAAGAAATTTTACCTCACTAGAGAAGAATGAATAGCCTAGCTTTTAAAGGTTCCACTCTATATAGAATGGAATTAACGGGAAAGGGGTTTTTTTTTGGATGATGTAGAAAGGAAATGTACTTACTGAGAGAGCAATTTATAGTACAGAAAATATAGAAAATGTAAGGAAAAAGGAGTGAACAGTGAATGTTGTAGAAATAAAGAAAAAAAAAAATCTACTGAGAGAGCTTTATCTACTCACTTGTCTTGTTTCTTTTTTTTTTTTTCTAGAATAACGAGTGCTATGTGTGCCTGTGTTTGTATGTTGGTCTGTATGTAATGTTAAGCTACTTACAAGTCACTTGATGTATGTCTTCGCTGGTTGTATAAAAACAAATCTTTATTCTCATATATTTATAATATGTTATTTTTCGTCATTTTTTTGAATTTTCCAATTGTCAAAACATTTTTTTTTTTTTTTTATTATTAACAAGCAATAAAACACATACAAAATTTTCACCAACAACAATTTTGAATTTAGGCTACCTGAATTTCAAGATTTTATATCTCTCTCTCTTACACACTCTTTGATAAAAATGATGACATAATTATTTCTGCTTTGCCATGTGTACAGAAGCGCTGTTACAGCCTTCGAATGAAACTGCATTCCTGATCATACGTCAATTATAATGGAAGTTGATGAATTAGCTTTGATTAATTAGACGAGTTATGAAGACACTGTTATAATATAGCTATAATATGTTATAATATAGCTATAAGCTTACACAAACTGCACTGGACTTGTAATGATTTATAGAATAAAAGGTGGGAGTAGAGATATGACACGAAGCGATGTATATGGTTGAATCTGATAGATCGATGTCTAGATCTCTCACTGGCTTATATACAGATTCTCCCCACTCTAGCCTGCTTAAGTCAGAGAGTACCAGAGAGAATCTGTTTTCTCTCGGTCGGGCTTGTGTTCTCTCTCTTGCCTTACATCAATAAAGATCTTCATGATTTGTTTTACAACCTTCAGCTTATAAATAACGACATTGCTTTGAATGAAGAAGTGGAGTTAGCTCTAAAGACAACTTGGGTTTCAATTATGTTTATACAGATAGTCATATTGATTATACTCGTAGATAAATTTCGTACATAACTGAAAAAAAGGACTTATAATTAAGGAACTATAATTAAGGAAAAAAGGTCGTACTTACGATTTACCTTAAAGGTCATTATAGCAGCACACTAAATTCTTACATATATCTATGAATATACCATAAATCTATACTATACATATATCTATAAACTAAAGTATCGCAATATTATATACAAATACCATTTTAGAGAAAAGCCTAACTTCGCCTCTCCCTTAAATGAATTTTTTGAATCATTCCAAAATATGAAATTTATGAGAAATAGATATGAAACGATGCTTCAGACAAAGGATAATTTCTGTCAGGAAGGCAGTAGTTGGTAGTAGAGAGATAACAGATTTCAAGATCGCCCTGAATAAAATCAAACTCAACAACCAGTATTAAAAAAAAAAAAAATCTATGTCACAAATCATATTATAAATGCCTGACTAGCGAATAAAGTGAAAACTCAGTAGACCCAACTAGTAAACAAGTTAAAGCCGAGTTTTGTGTATCTGGTAACTGATAACTGGCTTCGGACCAGTGTTAACAGTTTAGGGAAGGGATAAGCTAGTGGTAGGATCCGTGCTCGAATCTACAGTCATACCCTTAGATATTCTCTTCCTAGAAATCTCTACAGCTCACTACCCGGTGATAGGCAGTATTGTCTATAGCTCGGAGACTGGCTGTGTGCTGAGAAGACTCCAGAGGACACAATAGATCTTTCAGGTCGCCGTGCATTTTCACCAAAACCAATATAAAAATAACAAAAAAAAATTTAGTCTTTTTAAGATTGCTGATATTGATTACACATTGGAAGTGATTAGAAATCAAAATAACAACACTTATATAAATTCTGGAGCGAGTATTGATCTTTAAACAGTTCACCCATTTATTTTGTATATAGTACAGTTTTTTGACGACAGCCAGGCCGACAGTTCCTTATTTAATTTGCATATTGCAATTTTAATATTAATTCTATTTTTGAAAATGTGGGCGGCATATCTATCGTGAAGCTGAGTAAGAAGCAGGTCAATGAGAACTCCTCTCTAGAACACCTATCTGAGGACATAACTTTCAAACAGCTTCACAGTTGATCTTAGCAACAAATTCTAATACGGCTATAGTGTTCTTCTTCAGACAATCACCTTTGACTAAGTAATCGGTATCCATACTTCTCTATCGTAACTGTTTTGGCAGCGCCTTAATGTAAAATAAGTTAATTAAGTAAAATTTTCCACCATAACCGAACAAATTTCATAAAGGAAAAGTGCTTATTACCACCCCCAAGAGACTTAAAGGTTTGATATTGAAATGAATTACAGCTAAAATTTCCCCTTTCTTCAAAATTTAGCACAGACTCCATTGAGTTGATTACCATGACAACGTTACATTAACTTTTCCCCCTTCTTTTGCCAACCCTTGGTTTTTTAGATTCCATCATCTGTTTGTTGGGGGGGATGACTGTTTGTTTGACTTAAATTAGTGGGGATTATTCATATTTCAATTTATTTTACCTTATATTAATTTTTATACGGTTATTTTCAATATTTGCAAACCCATACGTGAAAATAAGACAACGACTTCTTCTTCTAATAGGTAAAAGTATATAGGGTGACCAGAGTTACATGCTCCACCCACTTTTTTTTTAAACGGCGGGAAATTTCGAAAAAATAGAAAACACGTATTTAATCATTTTTAGTCTAGTTTATTTGCAGTGATTGATCCATTTTTTTATACCCCAATATCCCGAGATACAGCATCCAACTTTTTTTTTTCAAATAGAACATTATATTTTTTTTTGCATTTTTTTATAGTACTTGAGCTCCTAAAAAAACAAACAAAAAAAAATTAAATCGGTTAGGTTTTTGATAAGTTATGATAATTTAAAATATGAAAAACAAATTTCAGTTTAATGTCAAAATTACCTAATTTTTTTTTTAAAAAAGCTGTTCAAACTGGGCACTATCAACGGATAGGCAAGCCAAAGCTCTGGACTCCACGCTCTGTTTGTAGCAGCACTTAGGTGGCAAAGTCAACATCTAGGCAGGCTAGAGTTATTCGACGTTCCATATCTTCGACTGAAGCCACGGGATTAAGGTTACTGTACACTTTATTTTTTAGATATCCCCACAAAAAATGCACAATTTTATGGACTGATGAATCAATGTTTACCAACAATGGCCTTCTTAATCGTTGGAACTTGAGAATATGGGCTGAAGAAAATCCACAAGTTACTTTCGCCACACGCCATCAGGTTGTTTTTTCTACAAACGTTTGGTGTGGAGTTTTAGGAAACCAACTAATCGGCCCATACTTCTACAGAGGGAACTTAACTGGTGAAAGGTATCTAACTTTTTTAAAAGACATTTTGCCAGTTCTGCTTGAAGATGTTCCTCTAAAACGTCGGCTAGATATGTATCTTCAACAAGATGGTTGCCCGGCACATAATGCGAGAGTTGTTCGACGTTACCTGGACAGAAATTTCCACGGAAAGTGGTTAGGAACTCATGGTCCGATCCAATGGCCACCTCGATCTCCGGACTTAACCACTATGGACTATTTTTTGTGGGGATATCTAAAAAATAAAGTGTACAGTAACTTTAATCCCGTGCCTTCAGTCGAAGATCTGGAACGTCGAATAACTCTAGCCTGCCTAGATGTTGACTTTGCCACCTAAGTGCTGCTACAAACAGAGCGTGGGAGTCCAGAGCTTTGGCTTGCCTATCCGTTGATAGTGTCCAGTTTGAAGAGCTTCTTTAAAGAAAAAATAAGGTAATTTTGACATTAAACTGAAATTTGTTTTTCATATTTTAAATTACCATAACTTTTGAAAAACCTAACCGATTTTAAATTTTTTTTTTTTTTTTTTTTTTAGAGGCTCAATTACTATAAAAATATGCAAAAAAAAATATAATGTTCCATTTGAAAAAAAAAAGTTGGATGCTGTATCTCGGGATATTGGGGTATAAAAAAATGGATCAATCACTGAAAATTAGACTAAAAATGATTAAATACGTGTTTTCTATTTTTTCGAAATTTCCCGCCGTTTAAAAAAAAAGTGGGTGGAGCATATAACTCTGGTCACCCTATATATATAAAAAAATTGCCGGATTATGAATTCCGTTGAAATCCTATGTAGAACAAATTGTTGATTAAATTCAGCTCGGATTTTATGTGTATGATTTTATTTTATGCGGTTAACCATGGGTTTCAGATTTTCACTCATGTTCAGATTGTCTTGATAAAAATGATTCTTATCATAGACTGAAGTAGGCGAACTCATTTTTCCCGTTTGCCGAGTCACATCTTTCCCTTTTCCCACTTGCCATATCACACTATTTTAATGAGACAACCTGAACCTACCTGAAACCGGTAGATTATTAAAAAATGAAACAGGCTTTCTACATTCACGGGGAAAATTCTCTGTTGTTTTACAGAATTTGTAGACCTTAACCATCCTAAAATACTTCACCCAAAGTTAAATTATATATTCATTTGTTTTTTAAAGTTTAAATTAAAGTTTTAAGTATTCATTAGAGTTTTTTAAACACTACAAAAAACCTTCATCCATTTTTCCGGAATACAATGATGGTAAAAGCTGAAAAAAATTTGAATTTTGCCGACAAGGTAGGGGAAAAAGGTTCATTTCTATAAATGAATCTAATCCATAAAAATAGTTTATATACATACACTCACCGACATAAACAATTCCCGCCACTTGAAAAAATTATTATTTCTGTATATAGTTTTCAATTTTTTAATCATTTTTATCGTCCATAATGTTTATAGATTAACTGATTTAAAAATAAAACAATTAAATAGGATTATTTAGGAAATATAAAATAATTAACTAGTTAAAATAATAAAATAATTAGTTAGTTTATTAGCTAATTAGTGGGAAGTTGGATTTACTTTCCTCTATTATACCTCTGTCATGATTATCTTGTATGAGGGCCTTGAGGATGGGAGCCTCGGAGTGGGCTATCTTATAGGGGCGGCTGGACACAGGGGCATGATTTTTTTGTGTCAATGTGGTGAGTGACTCCAGAAAATTTTGTTTGAAAATTGTTGTCGTGTGTGAAGGCGTCATGAAAAGGAGTGAGGGCATGTAGAACTTGTTGTTGTTGTTGTTGGGAAGAGAGATGCGTTAATTTGTTGAGAAGTTCTTGTTGAAATAGTGCGATTTCGTTTGTGTTAGTTTGTGTGGCAGATTGTACTGCGTTTATGGTGTGAGTCTGTAAGTCTGTTTCAAAATCGTATTCGATATGTGCGATTGGAAAGTGTTTTTGAATGGTAATTTCGTGTGAGGTAGTGTTTATAAGGTTGATGGTGCATGTGTTGTTAGCAATATGTACGATAGAATTGGGCATGTAGAGACCTGTAGGTTAGGAATTGTATTGTGTAAGCAGAATTTGTGTGTCGAGAGGAATTTTCGTATATAGTGTATGAGTTTGTATTATGTGTGCGCGAGGTGGCATTACAATTTGGGGCGTAGCTGCAGGGTTTGGGGTAAAGTGCTAATACCGACTATTATCTCCTCTTACCTTTATCACAGCTTCTAGACGTCTCAGTATGTTCTGAATCAAGCGGGAAATTTCGTTTTGTGAGATTAGAGCCCATTCAACTTGAAATGCCCTTTCTAGCTTCTGAAGCCTCTCACGAAGGACTCTCCAATCTCTTATCGGTCTTTCAAGTGTGATGTGATTGGTGATGTTGTGTGTTTGTGTGCTGGTAGCTTGTGGCGTGAGCGGTTTTGTAAAAGGGCTTGTAAGTATTTATGTTTAAGAATGAAGTATTAGAAATAATGAAGAGTTCACACTGTTTTTAAAATAGATATATTCTCTAAGTGAAATTAAGTTACTTTAAAATATCACAATAATATGCTTATAATTATACTGAAGTTAATTGGAATAAACTCTTATGTTATAACTTAAAACTGGCACAGTGCTGATGTGTTCTCCTCGGTGTCTACAACAAAACTGTCTCTTAATAAATGATCTCGAATAAAGGTAAATCTCTATCACTGGCATGAGTTTAGGAGAGCGATTCCTGAAGCAAGTGTTCTGGCTTTGAAAGCAGAAGGCAGACTGTCCTGAAGGAATGCCCTCTCTAGCGGGGGATTTTCTTTTACAAAAGAGTTGGCCTAACGGGTTCTTGTGCCTTTGTTTCTTTAATTGCAATGACCTTATATTTCAGTACCTGACTCTAAATATACACTCTTTTTGAAGGTAAATTCACTATTTATTTTCCAAAACTGCTTCACTTAAATATTGTCAAAATTCTCTCAACTATTTTTCAAAACTATTTTTGCATTTCTTTCTTCCACTACACAAGCATAGCCCACAGATACTCTATGGGATTTAAATCAGTGGAACGGGCAAGCCAGTTTTTGAAGTTAATATTACGGTTATTAAGAAAGACGTGCACTATGTGGGCTGTATGTGGACGATCAATATCGTCCATTAACACAAACTCCTCACCTATCTCCGCCATGATAGGGACCACATTTACTTGCAGTATATCCGCCAAATACCGTGCAGCAATCAAGGAACCTCCTCGAACGATCACTAACTCCGTACGTCTTTGTAAACTAATACCTGCCTAAACCATCAGAGAGCCTCGTTGGAAAGGCCTAGTGAGAATAAAATTGCATTGTGCAAATCTCTCATATCTTCTCCGCCACATCGTTCACGGCCGTCTGGAGCCCTTGAGGCAAATGGGGACTCGTCAATAAACAATACACTTGCCCATTGCATCAAACCTAGCTCATTCAATCTCCTTTGAGCTGTTCTCGCAGAAATTTAAACACCTCAAACTTCTTGGAGGCGATGAACTACTTTAAAAGCTGTCAGATAACGATTTCCTAAAACTGTCAGTGTCACAAAAACGGCCGCAAAAATGGATGCCCTTCTTGAGTATAAGCCTGTTTCTCTGTAACGCTGCACTGCATCTCGTAGAGTTTAGTAGATGAAATGTAGTTGGTAATAGTGTATTATTTGTGTAGTTGTGTAGTAGTAGCTTGTGGCGTGAGCGGTTTTGTATAGGGCTTGTGTGTATGTTCAAAGAGAAGAGAAGTAATAAGAAATAAATAAAACACTGATAGATTAAATTAAATATATTATCTTTAAAGAAATTTAAATACTTTTCAATATCACAATATTATGCTTATTAAATCAATTATATATCTAGATTAAATGGTAAACTCTATAACTGGCACTGAATTTAAGAGAACGATTCCAGATACAAATGTTCTGGTTGAATGTCTAATTCAGACTGTTCTTGTTTGAAAGCAGAATTTAGACTGTTTAAAGAATGCTCTGCTCTATCGGGGGTACAAAACAGTTGGCCATAGTAGCTTTGTCTTACCCTAACAGGTTCTTGTCCCTTTTGTCTCTTCAATAGCAATGACCTTAATTTAATAGTACCTGACTCTAAAATACACTATGTTTGAAGGTAAATTCACTATTTATTTTCCAAAACTATTTCACTTAAAATATTGTCAAAATTCACTAAACTATTTTTCCCAATTGCTATTTCCACTACATAGGGAACACCAATAGCAATGGCTGCATATCTGATGGAGCAGCCATCATGAATAAGTGCAACAGCACGTGCGACTAATCCTCGGCATTAAGGGGCATTTTTGTAATTCGAATTTTTAATTTTAATTTTCATAGTCAAAGGGACAAGCTAAAGCAAAGTTAAAGCAAATAAAAAATCAATTCATTCTGAATAAAAATAAACAAATTGATAATGAATGAACACAAACTAGTAAACATTTTTGATTTATTTTTTTATTGCTTTTAATACTAGAAGTGTAATATATAAAGTCCAGTTTATTCTAAAAATCTTAACTATTTATTAATTGTCAAAACAAACTAGACAATATTATATTATTTATTAAATGTAATTTTTTAAGTGGCCGGAATTGTTTGGCATGCATTGAGTTCATACAAAAATATGAGACTATTTTAAGAGATTGTTTCTACATTGGAATTTTCGTTGGAATGCCTGTATAGTATAGTAATTATTGCTTGAAAATTAAATGAATTTTAATGTTAACATAATATTTAAATAGAAAACTTAATTAGGACAAGTTTAACGATGGAAAACAGTATAAAATAGGGGGGGAGGTATTCAAGTATAATGGAGACATAATATGAGTGAAAGTTTGAGGGTGGAAAATTTAGTAAAGGAATATACTGACAGACATACAATAGACAGTCACACAACACACACACACACGCATATGTGATAGGAAGATCAATAGAGCAAGTTAAGTTCTAGGCAGTGGATGATGACGACGGCTATGTTTGGAGGACCTGAACTTAAACCTCCCAGTTTGTATCTTGACATGTACCATCATCAAATGTTTCTCCACCCCCCCCACCACCATCACTTCCCCTACCTAATTATATGTTTAATCTTGTTTAGTAATTTCACCATACTACTAAATGGGCAAATAGTAAAGTCCTGCAGCTGAATACTATTACTAACTTCATTATATTAATTAATTAGCATATAAAACTCAAATACAATTTATATAGATATTTTAATTTTATCACGAATAACTGAAAGAAAGAAATTCTAATTAAATCACATTTTTGGATGATAGATTTTTTTTATCACAAACTTCCGGCGATTTTTTTCTTATTTTTACTTTCTCTTACTCCTAGTATAAGAGTAAGAGAGGAAGTATTGTAATCGTGTTAAATTTTCGATATCAAGTTTTCACCGGAAATATCCGTATTGAGTCCAAAAAAAAAATGGTTTTTAGCAAGTAGTCTTTGTATGTGAATAGCATAGCTCAAAAACGAAAAATCGTACAAAGTTCAAACTTATATTCCGTTTAAATATCACCATGGCATCAGGCGGTGGGTTATCTGTCAAATTTCTCAACCGGAAATACGACTTTACAGAATTTTTTTTTTGTTTTTTACTTTTTCGCAATTTTTTCTAAAATGGCTCCGACGATTTTCTACAAACTTCCGATATCTACTACACATACAAAGATCTATAACTTTTATTTGAAATATTTCACTGGGAAAATTTATTTAAGGGCAGTTTTGGGGGAGTGGTGCGGTTAGGTTGTCCTCTAAAGTGCTATTTCAGTTTATACTATACAATTCTGTCATCTAAATAATATTAATTAGAATTAAATAAGTTGTTGAAATTCTGAGTTGGAGAAAAATCGGATGACCGGAAGTGCGTTTAATTTATCATTTTACTAAATGATTTTTTTATATTTTTTTTTCACTTTTTCGCAATTTTCTCAAAAATAGCTTAGACGATTTTCTTGAAACATGATATATCAACTACACATACAAAGAGCTACAACTTTTATTTGTAACATTTCTCTGGAAAAATTCATTGAAGCGTTACTTTTTGGGGTTATGATTGCCTCTAAAGTGCTGTTTGAGTTTATTACACCATTTTTCCATCTAAATAATATTAATAAAAATTAAATAAGTTGTTAGAAATTCTGAGTTTGAAAAATCGGATGACCGGAAGTGCGTTTCTACTACTACTACTACTACATAGCTCTACAGCCCGGGGTGGGCCTTGGCTTCCTGAATAATGTCCCTCCATGTTTCTCTATTTCCAGCCTTCTGTCTCCATGCTGTAACGCCCAGTATCCTTAAATCATCTTCGAGGTCATGCAGCCACCGTCTTCTTGGTCGGCCTACTCTTCTTTTGCCAATTATAGAGCCATGCAACAATTTGCTCGGCATTCTATTTGTGGGCATTCTTACTATATGACCCAACCATTCCAAACGGCCTATTTTAATGAACTGGACCACATTGGCATCTTTATATAAGGAATACAGCTCGGTGTTTGTTCGGAGTTTCCACGTGTTTGTTTGAACATCGAGGACTGGACCATAAATCTTCCTTAAAAGCTTGCGTTCGAAAAGTGTCAACTGATTTTTCATTATGGTGGTTAGAGTCCACGTCTCCGCTCCATATGTTAAGACTGGACGGATTAGGGTTTTATACAACCTTATCTTAGTAATTTGAGACAGTAGTCTACTTTTAAAAAATTTAACGTTTGCGAAGTAAGCCCTATTAGCTCCCATTATTCTTCTCTTTACTTCATTAATTGTTTTGTTTTCATCATTCAATTCTGATCCCAGGTATATGAAGCTTTTAACTTTTTCAAAGGAGTAACCATCAATATCTAATGAAGCACTACTACGGCCTGAGTTAGTGCTCATATATTTCGTTTTGCTTTCATTAATGCAAAGACCCATTTTTTTGCTTTCATTATTAAGCGTACTAAAGGACTCTTTGAGTGATGGAATATTCCTGGAAATCAGGCATATATCGTCTGCATATGCACATAACTGGTTACATGAATGCATGATATTCCCTGAAATGTTTAGCTTCTTTATCACACTGTGTAAGGCCAGATTGAAGAGGGTGGCAGATAGGGCATCGCCTTGTCTCACGCCAGTCAAAATGGGGAATTCAGGACTTATGTTGCCGCCTATAATAACCTTCCCATCACTATCATACAGTGTCATGGTGATCAGTCTGATCAACTTACTTGGGACGTTAAATTCTATTAAGGATTCAATCAGTTTCGTTCGATTGACACTATCAAATGCCTGCCGATAGTCAATAAAAAGAAGGTGAAGGTCAATTTTATACTCCCAGCACTTCTCCAGCAATTGTCTCATTACAAATATTTGATCCGTAGTGCCCATTCCTCGCCGGAAACCGCACTGATAGTCGGTTATCGTATTTTCGGCAAAGAGATTTAATTTTTTCAATATAATATTTGAGAAGATTTTATACGCTACTGTGAGAAGTGAAATTCCACGATAATTGTTGCACTGCAGTCTATCACCTTTTTTGTAAATAGGACATATGAGACTAGTTCTCCATTTTTTGGGCATTCGTTCTTTTTCCCATATGTCTAAGATGAGAGAATACAATTGTGCCTGTATAATTTCTCCACAATTTTTGAAAAATTCGGCTACGAGGGAATCTATGCTTTATTGTTTTTTAATTTTCCAATTGACTCCAAGAAATCATCCATGTCCGGCGGCTCAATATCATCTTCATTTGTCACTGATACTCGACTCAAGGTTTTGCTGTCGGTGTCAATCACCTGAGGTCCTACACTATACAAATCTCTAAAATGTTCTACCCATCTGTCAATAGCTTCTGCCTTTCCTTTTACTCTGCCATCTTTATTTTTGCATGAATCGGTTTTGGGTTGAAAGCCTCTATTTATATATTTAACCGCCCCATAGAATTTTCGGGTTTCGTTATTACTCCTTAGCTCTTCAATCTCTTCTACTTGCTTTCTTAAGAAAACCCTTTTTTTTTTGCGCGTATGATCTTTTTTGCTCTTCGGCGGCTCAATTGATAATCTGCTGTGCTTTGCCTCGTAGTGCGTTGTAACATAATTAGTCTTTGTTCATTTCTCATTCTTAGCACTTCACGGCATTCATCATCGAACCATTCCTCACTACTTTTTGTTTTCTCACCAATAATATCATTCGCCGTCTCCTCAATAACTTTACGGATTTTACACCACTTCATTTCTATTCTCGTTTCTTCACTCTCAATGTTCTCTTTTTTTTAACTCCTCGATCATCTTTTTATCTCCTAGTTCCTTAAATTTTTCTAGCTTGTCCGGGTCTTTGAACTTCTCCAAATGCCAGGCTTTCCTTTTGTGTAATTTTCCTCTCCGCAAGCATGCCAGTCGTTCTCTATATTTAATTTTCACCAGAAAGTGGTCCGAATCATAGTTTGGTCCTCTGGCAGATCTAACATCAGTCACTGAGGAGTAGTGGCGTCTCGATATGAGTACATGATCAATTTGGGTTAATGTACCATTTGGTGCCTTCCAAGTTCCAGTGTGTATTTTTTTGTTTGGGAAGCAGTGCGTTTCTACTAGAAAGTATTTTTCAGTTTTCTGCTATTTTCTCTATTTATTTTTATTTTTATTTTTAATATTTTGTTCACACACAAACACAGCACATACAGACCATTCACTGAAAAGTTAATATAAATTTTTTTTTTATAATTATAAACAAACAATAAAATCTAAAATAATACTGAGATAATTAATGGTAATATTGTATTATAAATAAATTCATTCGTACACATATATGTTATATTAATTAATGGAAATGTGGAAAATGATAGCATTATCATTATATTCTGCTATTCACTCACTAACAAAGGTTTCTATATTTCAGGAAAAGCGTTTGAATAAACTATCAGCTTTTCCAGGTAGACTAAAATAGAGATCATTTGTCATCGTTTTCCTCATTAACATCATTCAACAACATAATTTTTGTTTATCATTTGTATAGAGTAAAAATAGTATTGATATTTCTTTCGAAAGTTGACAAATTGTTCCCCCTATTTGGATTTATATATATTTTTTTTCATCGTAAAAATATCCAAATGATGTTTTCTCATAATTTTACTTACCCTAATTTACCATTACCAAAGAAATGAGATAACAATTACGCATATAAAAATGTAGTGAAAAATATATTATTACCATTTCTAAGAAAGCAAATGCCATTAAATTTCAGATTTTATTTTCAAATAACGAAGCAAAAGGAATGAAGAATATCTCTATAACAACAGATCTAATTAAACTTTTGTGTTTTTGCAACTTAATTCTCCGAAACAAATAATAACAATAAAGTCAGAATATTCCAAACAATCTTCGAAATGTAACATTCTTAAATTAATATTTATAAGATTTATATTTTTGTTTTATTTTGTAAGAGTGAATTATATTCTTCCCTAGAGATGGTGTGATTAAGAAATACAGCTTCACTAGAAATTTTTCTCTCACGAGAGAGTGGAGCGAAGGATTCGTTCTGTAGGGTTGCTAGGAATATGCCATAATTTGGTCTAGACTCACGAGAGCCCTTGGGGGGGGGGTTGGTTCAAGGAACAAGCACTCAGAACCCATGCATCAATTTCCCGGCATCTTCCAGGCGGAGTTATATGCAATTGAAAGATGCGTTCGATTCAACCTCGATAGGGGAAGGGATATCCTAATCAGGAGATTGTAATTCTTTCCAATAGCCAGGCAGCCATTAAAGCACTGAGCGCTTTTGTCATCAGCTCTAAAATGGTTTGGGAATGCTTAGGTAAACTTAATAACCTAGGCAGGAGGAACACAGTCACCGTCTGGTGGGTGCACGGCAAGTTGGCATTGAAAGGAATGAGATTGCCGACGATCTGGCAAAGATAGGTGCTGTTTCCCCGCTTCTAGGGTCTGAACCTTTTTGTGGGATCAGCGACCAGTTTCTCTTGAAAGAACTTAGGAGGAGGAGGTAAAGAGGTTTCAACTCTGGAACTTTCTACCCGGACTGAAGCAGGCCTACATCGACCTTATTGAGATCAAACTCCGCGTTCTAATGGGGTCCTCTCGGGGCATTGTCAACTTAGAGGACAACTCACGAAGCTGGTTTGGAGAGTGAAGCACATACAGATTATGTGGGCAGATGGTGGAAACTCCATTACATCTCCTTACGGACTGCGAGGCTGCCACCCAGAGAAGATGGGTAGTTACCTGGAGGTGGAGGGGAATATATCCTCCCTAGAGCGGGCCAGTTATTCGGATTCCTTAGGGATCTTAATCTGATGGAGGTGTTGTAGACGGTGCTCGCCTAGGACAACTGTTTGGTATGCTCTGGGCTGCCTACACACCCAAGGGGCATAGCACAATAGATCGTGAAGGTCGCAATGCATCGACTCCACCCCCCCAAAGTAAATAGTGGCTCGTGTCAAATTTTCCAAATTGAGTTTTCACCGGCAATATATGTTTCGAGGTTTCCTGGACCCGACAAATTTGGTTTTCAAAAAATTGGTACTCAATGTGTGTTTGTGTGTGTGAAGTATGCGTGGTGTGGTCTCAGCATAACTCAAAAATGGAAATCTCAGAAAGCGCGAAACATGGTATTTTCGTTTTGATGTTACCAGGGGGGAGGAGAATAAGCTTTAGGCCAAAATGGTCGCCCGGAATTTCCACTTCATTGAGTAGATTTTTTAGTTTTTTAATGGGAGGGGGGGATTTTTTCTAAAAAAGGACTCTATTGATTTTTTTTAAACTTAATGTTTCAACTAATCATATAAAGAGCTACAATTTATGATTAAATTTTTTTTTTTTTGAAAATAATTATAATTAAATAAAACCTTTTCTTTTTATAAATTTCTATTTTGTATTAAATTCAAATATTATGCAAATCATTGAAGTTATCGATTATCAAACCAATCGATAACTGTGGTTTTTTAGAAATTAGTCTGCGTGTGGGATTGTGTGTGTGTGTGTGTGTGTGTGTGTTTGGTCAACATAACTCAAAAATGAAAAACCGCAGAAATCAAAAACTTATTACTTCGTTTAAGTTTTACGAGGGGATGCGACAGTAACGTTTTAGTCATAATCGATCGCCGAATGTATTACTTTACTAAATAGATTTTTCAATTTTTTTTTTACGATTTTCTTGAAAATGGACTCCGGCGATTTTCTTTAAACTTGTACAAACAAATACAATTAACATACAACTTTTCTTGCTTACTTATTTACTTACTTACTTATTCTCTTCCTCTTCTACTTTGTAGTGTAGAGGATTTGCAAAAGAGTCGCCATCCGTCTCTATCTCTTGCCCACTGTCGTGCCAGTTTCCCTGAGGCATTCTGTAACATTATCTAACCAGGTGATTCTTCTTCTTCTTCCTCTTGATCTCTTACCAGTACCCCTAGTTTCATATGCTCATTTAGGATGCCTTGCATACTCCATCCTTATTGATATGCCCAAACCATCTTAGCTGGGTGCGTCTAATTCGCTCCACAATCGCTTCACAACTCAGATTACTTCTAATAGTAGTGTTCCTTAATCGGTCCTTTCTTGTCTTACCCTCCACTTGGAGGGGTATCGCATTTCCGCCGCTTTTATACGGCTCTTGCAGCTTTTCCTAAGGGCCCAGGATTCACATCCGTTGGTAAGTATATACCTTTTCTTTGACCTTTTTTACGTGAAAATTCATTTTAGGGTGTTTTTTTTATATATAGAACTCGGTCCAATTTCACGGGAATATGTGGCCAATAAAAGTGATAGATATTTATGTATCTAGTTAGTATATTATATTAAAGAAAATCGTTTAAGCCGTTTTCGAGAAATTCGCTGAAAACTGAAAAAAAAAAAAAAATCTGGTGTGAAACACTCACACAACTTTCTCTTACTCCAATTATAATTGACAAATTTTATAGTTTCGTGTACCAAATTTAATGAAATTCGTCGAAAACTGAAAAAACTGTCCAGTAAAAGCCCACTTCCGGTTTACTAATTTCTTGAAACTCGGAATTTTGGCCATCTATTTATTTCTGATTAATTTTGTTTGAATGATAGAATTGTATAATCAACTATGATAGCACTTTAGAGAAAAACATCCCCTCCCCCTAAAGTGCCATTAAATGCATTTTCCCAGAGAAATTTAAATAAAAGTTGTACATCTTTGTATTTGTAGTTTATATAAGAAGTTTCAAGAAAATCGTCGGAGTCATTTTTGAGAAAATCGCGAAAAAGTGAAAAAAATCATTTAGTAAATTGGTAAAGTAAACGCACTTCCGGTTATCCGTTTTTTCAAACTCGGAATTTCAACAACATATTCAATTCTAATTAACATTATTTAGATGTTAGAATTGTCTAATAAACTGAAATAGCACTTTAGATGAAAACCTAACCCCATCCCTCCCCCATAAGTGCCCTTAAATGAATTTTCCCAGAGACATGTTTCAAATAAAAGTTGTAGTCTTTGTATATGTAGTAAATATTCCAAGTTTGAAGAAAATCGTCGAAGCCGTTTTTGAAAAAAATTGCAAAAAAGTAGAAAAAAAAAAACTAGTAAAGTGGTACTTCCGGTTGAGGGATTTTGATAGATGACCCACTGTCAGATCCCATGATGATAAATAAACGGAATAACAAGTTTGAACTTTCTACGATTTTTCGTTTTTGAGCTATGCTGTTCACATACATACACATACAAAGATCACTTGCTAAAAACCACTTTTTTTGGACTCAGGGTATCTCAAAACGGATATTTCCGATGAAAACTTGATATCGAAAATTTGGCACGATTAACAATACTTCCTCTTACTAGGAGTAAAAGAAAGTAATAAGAGAATGTAAAAATATACCCGTGATGACTTTGTCCCATAACCATAGTCGTTGAATCAATTTTGAATTACGTGTTTGTTTTTTTCTATTTTAAGATATTCGTATTTTGAGGGACCGACCAGAAAATCTGTTTTTTTATTTGAAAACTTAATTTTGGAAATTTGAAATGATCTTAAAAACTTTCTTATATTATATAATATTAAACTTAGAAATAGATACAAAAAACTAATGCGAATTTATATGGAATTTTCTTTTATTGAGAGAGCTGATATTGTACCGAAGTTGGTTATATTTCAAAGAAAATAAGAAACAGTAAATCTACAAACTGGTGTTAAGTTATGGTAGTGATAGTTTGCTATGAAGGTGTAGTTGGTTCCCACAAAAGTGGGAGAGGTGGCTAGCTAGTGGTTGTTTGGTGGCTAGTGGCTACAATATCCAGGGTTGTTCACTTCAGCCCCCATTGTGGCGCCGATGCCATAGTTAACTGATTTATATGGTCACTTTCTTTGTAGCTCCTTTTTTTTATTTTTTCCTTTATGTAATATTGTAACAAACATCTCTTCGCTTCTTAGTAACAATATAAAAATATTGAACTATATAAATATATCTCTCTCTCTACATTTCTACATGGTTACCCTCCATTGGTTGAAATATTTTCGTTTGACAACATTCTTAACGTTTTAGCGAAATGGTAATTTCTCTGAAGTTTTTCCTCCACTTGGATAAATCTATTCCGAAAATAGAATAGATTCCCGTAGCATATTTATTAAGGCAGTTTTTTAAAATTTTTTTTATTTATTTATTTGGAATTCACAATCTATATAAACAAATATAATAAGTGAATAGGATGATGATGTGTGTTGATGAATGACGTGATTAGCTGGAGGAGAGAAGCTACCCAGCGTTAACACTCTCGCAGGAGTTACTTCCTATTGCTCACGGGGCCAACAGCGGCTCAGTCGACGGGGTGGATTATCTGGTATAGTTGTGGAGGCGAGATTTTGAACAAGAGGATTAGAGTTGAGGGCAAGAGGTCATAGAATTTTTTTATATTTAGTTATGACAGCTTCAAATACATATGGGATTTTGAGATCACTGTGGAGGGTGGAATTAGAGACATAGAATGGAGCATCTGCTATCTGACGGAGTATTTTTGACTGAAAAGACTGAATTTTTTGGGAATTTGAGCGCTTGGTTGAACCCCACAGTTCAAGCCCATAAGTCCACATCGGTTTCAGTATACAGTTGAATATTAGTCGTTTGTGCTCGAGAGGTAATTTCAATCGTCTTCCTATTAGTCTGAGTAGTAACTTATTCAGTTTGTTAAGTTCCAGTCTTTTTAGTTTTGTATGTGGATTCCATGTTAGTCTTTTGTCGATGTACATCCCAAGGTAGCGAACTAAGTTTGTAGGAGAGAGAGTGGTATTGAGTTGAAGGTTACTGAAGGACAGGAAGCACGACGCAGAGTAATGGTGATTAGTTGACATTTTAGTGGGTTGAGTTTAATCCGCCATTTTTTGGCCCAAAATTCTATTTTTTTTTAAATGATTCTGTAAGAGAGTGGAGGCAGTTATGGGATCACAGCTGGATGCAAGGATGGCGGTGTCATCAGCGTAAGTGCAAAGAAGAGTGTTTGTACAGGTTGGTAGATCTGAAGTGAGTACAGTATATAGAAGCGGGCCAAGTATACTACCCTGAGGAACTCCGGCGCCGGCCAGCGAGTAGTCAGAGGTAGCAGATCCGCAACTAATCTGAAAGTAGCGGTCAGATAAATAAGACTTGATGAGTAAGTAATAGGTTGATGGTAGCATTTCTTTAGCTTCCACAGTAATCCTGGGGGGCATTAAGTGCAGTTCTTGATATATTTCATTGTGAGTTGGCTTATCTTTATAATACAACACCTAAATGCATATCTGTAATATGCAATTCCTAAATTACAATATATATTACAATTCCATTCACTTATCGTAACAGAAAGTAAAAAAAAAAAAAAAAAATCTGGTGTGAAACACTCACTTAGAGTCTATTTTCTCCGGGGAAATATTTCAAATAAAGTGATAGGAAGAGATGTCTGTAATATACGGAAGTTTTAAAAAAATCGTTGGAGAAGTTTTTAAGAAAATCGCCGAAAACTGAAAAAGAAAAAAAAACATTCAGTAAAGTTGAACTTTTGGTTGTTGAATTTTGTCCGAAATCTTCGCATCAGATGTATTGGCAGTGCCTAAACAGAATGCCAGGTTTGAGCTTCCTGACATATTTATAATTGTTGAAAAAAAAAATTTTCCACACTCAGAGGACTTCAAAACTCAATTTCGAAAATCTGACCCGATCGCAATACTCCTTTTTACCAGGAATAAAGAGAAAGTAATAAGCAATACGCATAATAAAACAGTTTCATTCCCTTGAAGCTAGATAATAAAACGCATAATAAATTAGTTTCATATTATGCATAATACGCATAATAAACCAGTTTCATTCCCTTGAAGCAGCTTTGTTTAAATGGGAAGTTAAGCGACACGACATCCAAAGGGTCTTTTTGATATTTTCGCTGTTAAGGTGGGGCCCCCTATCTTCTTAATCATGCATTTGAATCTAGAGGCGGCTGTTTTTAACGGCTTACAAAATTACCTTCTATTCTTACTAAGATGGAATTTCAGCTGTATTATAAAATTCGATGAATTACTAAACATTTGTGCCCGCCACTGACCTGTAAATTTAATCCTTAGCTCGCAGATTTTCTATGCATTCATGAGCAAGCAATTGTCAAAAATAAGAAGATACTTTGAAATTCTGGAAAATTACTCTGGTCCGATGAGGGCTTTTGAAAACTTCATGGAACTTATACGTAAGAGTTCTAATTGTGGTATTTCCACAGTAAACGTCAGGTGCAAGCTACAACGGATTGGAAAAAAATCACCCTCATAGGAACTGATAGCTCTAAAAGTGTCTACTTAAACTTCCCATCTTAAGTTAAATGCAAAAGAACTAATGTTTCCTGAGCGGCTAGCTTATTTCGAAGTTAAACCTCGGTTTAACCCGATAATTCCTGGCCCTCTTTCGTTCTTCCTCTAACTGTCTGTATCAAAATAGAGTGCCTTTGACTGGAACTCTCTTTACCTCCAAACTTCCCTGTCCGTTTTGTGGACTTTGAAGGTCTTCCTCTAAAGTGCTATCTTGATAATATTATACGACATCTAGTGAAGGATGACATTATAACTGGTCCTTTACTGATTTAACATTGAAACGTAAAATGTATTAATATAATCAATAATTTATATATATTAATATTTAGTATATTTATATAAATTTGTTAATACATAATATAATAAATAAATATAACAATAATAAATAATATTTAAATTATATGTACTTATTTATTGGAAATACATTTTTCAATTGATATTGTTTTTTATATCGCTTTTCCAGCATTTATCACCTATATATAACAACTACTGTACCCGTAATATCAACAACGCTATTTAACACGCACACACACACATATATAAATAAAGTGTATAATTTACCAGTCCAATAATAATTGGAGGGTAATCTTTTTTGGTGGAGAATTATATTTACTTTGACAATAAATAGTAATCAATAGTGTTCACACCAAACCATAAGTGTTCCTATTGTTGTTATTATATTACACCATATAATATTCGTATACACGCTCATATAATATATTTCCCCTATTCATATGCATAACCATATTTTTGTGGTGAACATAGTCTGGAACTATATTAAGGAAAAGCATTGTGCCCGCCATGAAAAGCTTGAAACTTCATTTTTCACCTTTTCTTTTCAACAACCTCCCTAATAGAATATTTATTATTATTATTAGCATTTATTATTATTATAATATTATATTTAACATCTTTGTGGGTCAATTGGTGTCCTCGAATTCTTTTCCACTTTATTTCATATTTAATAACCAACCTTTTAATATATGATCATTTAGGTTTCCGCGAAGCAAGCTTTTTTTAGCTTCAGTAGCTTTCAAGGGTTTTTTTTTTCTATTATTATTTTTAAGTTGCACAACATCTAAGGTCTTTCGCATCTAATAATCATCCTCAATGATGCTATACTAATGGAGCATAACATTATATTAAATTTAAAATGAATAGCTTTCATAAAGTACTACACTCTTGAAGAAACGGAGATTTAGTATCAATGTTTATTTAATGCCTAATCCTGAGATAATAAAAACCAAATATTTACATATATATATTCATACTAATACATTCATACCATACACATTCTAACAATCAGATTCATACTCATAAATACATTCATCCCAATAAATACATTCATGCCTATAAATACGAACATAGTATAAATATAGTCACACACACATATTTTCAAGCTTACATCCAGTTAAAAAGTTGTGGTGGAGTACTCGATATTCCTTCACTACAATAAAAACCTAACCTAAATTAAAATCATATCTATTTATAATAAAATTTCACATTCAGATCCACCTCTCGAAAGTATAGTAGTTCCCTATTTTCAAGGTTTAACGATCGTAAAGTGGTTCATTGCAATATAGGCGAAAGGTTGCGTTCTAGAAAAACCACTGTCGCGGTTTCAAATTGGAAACTGGGAAAGTGATTTTCATCTTTTTAAATGTCAACTTTTTACTTTGCTGTATTCAGCTTATACACATACTTTCCATAGCCAGCAGGAAATTAAAAATAAAGAGTCCGTGGAAAAGTGCGTGACGTAAAAATAAAGAGAAAAAGTGAAAACAGGTTTTATTAAAATTCTGTAAATGTAGAAATGTAAAGAGAAGAAGAAAATAATGGGTAAAAATGGGGAGGGGGTACCTTAAAATGAAAAAAATCATTTCTGCCTTTTTTTTTGTTTTATTAATATTTGAGAAGAATGAGAGTGATAAGTGAAAACAGGAAATTAACACATTTCAGAAAAGGGGGTGGCGATTCAACAGCATTTTACTTTTGCTTGTAGTAGATATTTTTTTTTTTCTCCTTATAATTGTTATTTTATTTTGTTTTTTAAGGTTAATATTTTATTATTTTCAAGATTATCTTAACTAGATTATCTCTGGTTAATTTACTTAGTCATAAAATTATACCAAGTTGTTATAATTATAATTCTCCTTGTTTTTCTTGACAGTTTTCCCTTTCACTTTTCTATTTTTATGTTTTCCTGTTTCCTGTCTTTAACGTCTAGTTACAGCATTCTGTTATAATATGTAGGAAATGCATTATTTGATCTTCATAACAGTGTGCAATGGCCATCCTCCTATTCAACGGAATAGTTCTCTTACTATTATGTATATTTATAATGGTTGTGAGAAGGAGAGAATGGATTCAGGAATGATATAAATAAACTGGAAGTAAGCTGAACACTATATAATGAATAGAACACACAAACTGCAAGGACTTTACAATTGAATAGAAATTAGAATAATAAAGAGACAGACTGGCTGAGTAATTAGAAAGTAAGTAGGTAGGTTACTGATTGGATGTGCTGTTGTAAAAACTGTCGTAAAACTGTCCTGAACTGTTCTGCTGTCGCTCTATATATACACATATATAAATCGAATTCCTCTCTCACTAGTCTGGCCCAGGTGGAGTGGGGAGTAACTAAGGTTTTATTTATTTAATGTCTGCTTCTTCGCTCTTCGGATCCTATGAATCTTTAATGATTCGAATCCCTTTACAGATTGGTAGGCCGTCATTCCAGGTTCAAGTTCAGGCAGTGCTGGTAAATGTTCTTCTCTTATGTCTCTATAGCACATTATCCGGTGATAGTGAGCTGTAGAGACCGTAGTGACAGGGAAACTGGCCGTAGGCCAGCAGTGCACTGAGAAGGCTTCCGAGTGCCAATAACCACAGATGATGACGCGTCTTGATTAAAGAAAAAGTAAACCAAATTTTAAAAAATGTGCAATACTTGTCTTGCAATAAACAAAAACAAAAATTGCAAGCACTAAATGAATTGATTAATTATGACATTTTTTTTTTTAATTTTTGACGATTTTCCCAAAAATGGCTCCAACGATTTTTTTTTTGTTTACTTCTTAATCATAATAAAATGATAAGATACAAAAAATAAAATTAATAAGCTCCTTTTAAGTACAACATAGACAAGGAGACTCCTGAAACTTTCCTCGTCTTCTTCCATTACCTCTCCTCGGTCTTCCATCATTTCCTTGGGAATTCGGGATTCCTCTAACTTATTAAGAGCCCTGCCATTTCAGTATACCTCACATAATCTATCCAACTAAATTTTGCTCTTGGTACAGTATTGTATTTTTATTTCTTTATTTTTCCAAACTCTGTGTGTCTCTCCCAAGCATTTAACTGTCTTTTATGCTCTTTTATTAACACCCACGTTTCAGTGGTATATGCCACATATTCAGTGGTAGAATATGGTCTGGAAACCATAATTTTACCTCTCTAGTTAGTTCTCTAAAATTGAGGAAAACCTTGTGCAGTGTCCAGAAACACTTATTGCTTGTCGCTTTTCCTTCTTTTTTTTTTTTTATGATATTTTAAAAAAAAATCCAGTGGTGTGCATGTAATGGGATCCGAATCATAGATTCATAGGATCCGAAGAGCGGAGAAACACAAAAAGGAATAAAAAATGTTAGTTACTCCCCACCTAGGACAGGCTGGGAAGGGACAATTCAATTCATATAAATAGAGCGGCACAGTAAGTACAATTCAGGACAACAGTTTACGACCAGTTTACAACCACTCAGCAACCTATCTACTACCTTCTTATCACTCAGTCTGTCTCTTTAGATTTCTCCCGCTACTTTACTTCTATTTAACTGTAAAGCCCTTGCAGTTTGTGTGATTTCTTTCATTATACGGTGTTCAGCATATTTACTAGTTTATTTCTCTAAAATCCATTCCCTTTAATTCTCTCTCCTACTCACATCCATTATAGCGCCTATGGTTGTATTAGCACTAATCAAATTTCTCCGAGGATCCATAAACTTATGTGTGCTTACGCTTTGTGTTGTCTTAACCTATTCTGTATTATGCCTTTGGAAGATGTCCGTTAGACTCTCCAATCTTCAACAAGGGCTAAATTAAAAAGTGAGAGGGAGAAAATATCCACCTGCAGCAATATTCAAGAGAAATTGCTCAGAGATATTACTCTGCACCTTCACTCACACCTTTTAGTGTCGGACAGTGTCTTTGAAGAGCCAGATCAACTTCGCTGAAAGGAATAGCACTAGTTTTCTATCGTCTTTCCTCTATTCCTTCTGGTTGTTTTACACGAAGGGACTTTACAGAAGAGAGTGGTTATTTGCCTATCCTTGTAGCCGTTTGTTTTAAAGCTTGCAGAAGATGATTTTCTTCCTTGGCAGCCCTGTTGGCTCGGGCATCCTGAGGGAGCGTTTGATCAACTTAGTGATCAAACCTTTCTCCTATGAAACATTTCATGTTTTTATTTATCAAATTTGCTTATTTCATAATATACAGTTGCAAATAAATGAATGAATAGAGAGAGAGAAACAAAATAAACGATGGTGCGATCGATGATGCGATTTGCTAAATTGCTTGAAATGAAGATATCAATGTTGAACAAACTCTTAAACTAAATGAAATCACAGTTCACAAAAAAAAATGTTTAATTAATAAACCTTTTTTCTTTATTGCTAATAAAAAATAAAAAAATTAAAAAAAAAAAATTTTATGAGCGAAGTTAGCTTTTTAACAAATATTGAATCATTAAAATTTAAACTGGTTTGGCAATCAATAATTCAATAAGATTGAATTATTTATTGTTATTATTATTTATACTTTATTTTTACTGCTGTTTTTTTTAAATATTCATTTCTCTAATTCCCCCGTTTTCTTTTTAATGGGTTTTAGAGGACTAGGGATACAGAGCACATGGGAAATGTCCAGAGCACTTGAAATGTAAGCTAAGGGGAGGAAGTGTTAGGGATTACCTTGGGCTATTTGTCGTAAAGAGGATTAAATATAATAATAAAAAAAAGAGGAGAACTCAATGGCAATTAAAACTTTATTTCAAAAAAAAATAAAAAAAAATCTCAAGCGAGCTAATATTTCACTCAACATGAGTGTCGAGGCAAAAAAGAGGAAAAAATAAAATAGGATTATAATCAATGCTCAAACTTTTTTTTATATTTTATCCGTTTTTTAATAACCCAGAGGAAGAAAATTGGCAAAAGGAAATCATTCTTTTAGAGGTTCGTTATTAAATATATAGACAGCCGACCAACTAGCCAAGAATGGGGCGAATGGGTTAGTTGTCCCGGGGATTACCATTGGATCAACAAAGGGGCAGGACAAAAGCTGGAAACTAAGAGTCCAGGAGCCAAACAGGCGATGATGTCAAAGCTGTGTAAGAATAGAACTAAAGAGATTCTCTGTTTAGGTTGAAAACACTTACACAAGGTGGGGACTGGTTTAGAACTTTTGCGTAGACTATGTCAGGAGGAGGAGGTAACGGCCTTGCATCTGCTGTTCGATTGTATTGCAATCACTAGATTGAGGCCAGAAGAGACCTGGTTGGAAAAATCCTCAACCTTAATGAAGAGAGGAAGTTTCTCGTACTAGACTAGGCATAATAAGTCTTAATACTTGGGAACCTCCCATCCAATGTTCTAATCTTACCTAAGTACACAAAAACAATAAAAAAAAAAATGCAAAAAGAGACATAAAAATGCATTTTAATGATTATTTAGATGGGTAGAGTTAGTGGCTATAAAGTCAAATCTGCTGCTATCTGAATGATCCAGTGAGGCAATTTGAGTTCCAGAGTCTAGGTCTAACAATTGAGTGACTATTGAACTAGAGTTCGTGTAGATACGCTAGACCCAAATACATGCACACACCGACCAACTCTGTAGGCTCGGTGTTTGTTGTGTGAGTGTGTGTGGGGGGGGGGCAGTGTAAGTGCGTTGGTATGTTGTTAGTCTGGGTCCTCCTCCCCGAAGATTCCAGATTCTGGAAGAAGTACTAGTTGGCTAGTCCACTAATCCTATTGGGTTAATGGATAGTAAAGGCAAACCAAACGGAAGATTATGTTTAATTTTGCGCCCTAAAATGTCTCTGGGCTAATTCAAATTTTAATTCAATAATTTTATATTTACTATCGTCATTAATAACTAAAATTTACCCTTCTTATAGTATATATTAGATTAGATTGACTGAAGGGGAGAGCGAGCCTCATTCCATTTACGACCTACATTAAGAGGTCTATTGTGGATCGTCTAAGATTATAGCATATCTTTCAGCTTCGCCCTCTTAATCAGGCCTAGCAAAGCTGGAAGTGGCTCCGTCGTGAAGCTTGCGGCTTTGGGGTTGCTTGTTCCCGAACCTTGTCCTCATCAGACCGGCACCCACACAAAGGATGTGTACTGGGGGTACCTCCTCGACTTTGCAGAATCGGCATAACGCTTTATCTGCAAGTAGTAATTGATTCATGTGCCTATTTAGCCTACAATGCCCTGTTAATAGACCCAGTATCAGCTTGATGTCCCTTCGGCTATGGCTCAGTAGGTCCCTGGAAATTTAGGCAGTTTAGCCTGCCTTTAGGTCTTGGTGTTCTCTCTCACTATTGGTGACTGTTCTTGTATTCAACATTTGTTAAAAGTTTGAACTGGGCTTCTGGACAACCTGCTGAAGGGTTCGGAGCCTTTAAAGGTATCCTTCGATTCCTACCTCGATTGGGCGTCCGCCCCGCTTGTTGCCCAGAATATAGTATATACTCGTATAGTAAAATTAAATAAATAAATGCCATTGTAAAATTAAATAAATAAATAAATTTTAAATATTTCTTACCTATGTATATGTAGCTACTTATTTCAGATATTTCATATTACAGATGAATTGAGATTTTTATTTATTTTTATTGACATTAAAATTTAAAACCAAAATATTTTATCCACTCAGAATATTTTTCATTGAACATTTGTCATCCATTTTTTATCAGAAGATTTTTTTTTTTGTTTAACTTTTCATATTTACCTATATTTGAACATTTTCTTTTTTGCTTCAAACAATTCGGTTCAAAGAACAAAGTAATCTAAAATCGTTCAATGAAGATTTATAACTTTCCTTCCTTTATATCTTGTCTTTATATACACTTTCTCTGCTCCACCCCACAAAAATGAATAAATAACAAATTAAAAAATAATTTGTAAGAAACTAAAAATAAAGTCCCCTCACCAAAGATAATTACTACCTTCATTAAAATAAGCCCCTTGAAAACAAGATTTCGGTTGAAATAAAATTGGACTTGGAAAGTTTGTTGCCTAGGTGACTAAGCTTAATGTCGTGAATCTTGTTGTTGTTCTACTTGCCCCTACTTCCTCTACTACTACTACTATGATGAACCATCAAACAATGGTCTGAGAAGTGGCCAGCGATGAGATGAGTAACAGTGGTAAAGTTTTAGAAAGGGTAGTATGAAAATACTACTGCTTAAGTAACGCTCAGCCTGGGACAAAAGTGAGAAAACTGTACTGTACGAGGTGAAAGTACAAGCTTTGGATCCTTATTATATATCTCCATGTATTTTCACGCAAACTTTTCCGATTATTTCTTTTTTTATTACGAACATTTTTATAACATCTTTTTATTTCTTCTTACATTTCTTTCAATCCATGTTTTGCAGTTTAATTTCAGAAGTTGTTTTATTACTTTTTATTATATCTTATAAGAAATGTAATCAACTAGGGGTTAAGTCGCTTATTAAAGTTGATTTGCATGTACAAAAAGCGATTTAACCAAATTTAATGCTAGTGATATGGCTATGCTTCAGGAGAATGATAGTTTATAGGAATAGAAGGCAATGTGAGAAGGCGGACCGGCTGGTTAAGGAGGAATCCTCCTTACCTTTCTGTGGTCCTTAGATAGCAGTTGCCGTCACTATGCGGTTTCGGATTACCTCCACACCCTGATTAGAATAAGATTGAGAACTTTGGTAGGCGAAGTGCCTGGACATACATATGGGTAGCCAGTCATTTGCATAAAATAAAGAGGCTCATATGTCAGAATTGTGATGACGGAGTTTGGGAAACGGTCAGTGGGAAACAGTGGGATCACTATTTATGTCAGTGTTCCAGTTTTGCTGGCCCTAGGTTTCGGGGTAAGCTAAGGTCAACTAGGTACGCTCATGAGGAAGCTTGGGAGGATTGGAGTTAAAGGATATCTTAGGATATCGTAGACAGACCGGTAATATACTGTGGGATGAATTGGGGAGATAAAAGCCATATTGGCTTAGGTTCCTTGCCTATAGGTACCCAGGGTGATAATTATAATAGGGATGTTCTTATATTCACTGCAGCTTTATCTAAGTAACCTATGTAACTTAATCGGTGTTCCCTATCTGTACCTATCTAACCGGTGTTCTCATTTCACTAAATGTTTTTCTTTACATTCTCAGTCTGGAAAAGTGTTTTTTTTTTTTATTTTTTAGAAATTAGTCTCAGTCTGTAAAAGCAACACTTACTGCCTGGACTTTACACTAAAATATATAGAATGGTAGTGAGAGGTAAAGAGAAAGGTTGATGACGCTTTGTGACTGCTGTATGAACTGTGCTATAAGACTCCCTGAATACTTTCCCATCGTTGTATTTAAGCATTCTCTCCCACTCTAGTCCGGCCTAAACTAGAGATAGGTCCTGTCATTTTTGACTCTCTCTCTCTCTCTTTCTCTCTGCTACGGATCCCACTCTTTGGATCCTATTACAGAAAGCTTCGAACATACCCAGCGAATATAGATGTTGACGCGCTCTTTAAAGAATATAAAAGAAAAAGAATGGTAACGAGTTTTTTGAAGTTTTTTAACTACAATATTCTAGAGAGAGCAGAGAGAGATACAGAGAGAGAGAGAGAGAGAGAGATTGAGCGAGATCTTCTAGCTTTGTTTTGAAACATCTTTTCCGAATAGTAGGGGGTTTCTTGGGGAGGGGGGAGCTGGAAGATCACGTTTTGCTCAAAAGTCGTTTTTAGTTTAGGTTCACTGGCTTATATACTCGTATATATATATGTAAGGTGATGTTGAGGCCTGTTAAATTTAGTAAAATTTCATATCTGAAAAAATTTGTCGATTAATAACTGAGTAAATTGAAATAAGAAAAAAGCCGTTCTTATTGTTTCACCGCTCTTTCTTTTTTGTTTTTTGACGTCTCTAAATGTGTCCAAATTTAAAGAAAATCTTTGGATTTATTTTTCCTAAAAAAGTTTCAAAAAAAAAAGAGTCTAATAGAAGAAAAAAAGACGTCATGGAAATTACACATTAATCTTCACATTGTTACTCAAATATAACCCAATGCTTAGGGTAAATGCAATTTTTTCTCAGGCCCTAGATGAAACTCAATTCTAGCCAGTCCAACATACGTTCCTTATTTCCTTCAGCTTGCTGTAACAGTAAATAAAAATTTGATCTGATTTTATTCGATCCTCATTCTTATCCTCAATCCTAATTCTGAAATTTAAATAATCCAAAAATAAACAAAGTAAAATATATATATATATATATATAAATTTGTTTCAAATTAGGAATTTCAAGAACGCGAACAAAATAGTCCGCGATTCATAGAGCGGGATTAAGGTTTTTCAACAAATAAATAACTTTGCAAAGAAATATAGTAACAAAAAATATATAATGTAAAAAGTAAATAATCAATTCGTTCATCTGAATTTGAGCCCATATATGATAGGGAATTTAAGACATATCTAAGAACCATGTCCTCTTTTGTTCGAATTCATAGCAGAGCAAATTTATAGAGCTGAATTTTTTTTTTATTTTTTAAAAAAAAACAATTATTTTTCAGTTTATTTTAAAATTTCCAATAAATTGCTGCACCATGTTTGCCATAAAAACTTTGAGCTGAATTTATGAAAGAAATAACCAACGTTTTTCTATTATCTTTGAATGAAGTATCCTAGTCATTCCGCTAAAAGGAAATTCCTAAGATGCCAACAACGTTATAAACACGCAGAATGAGATAACCATTAAGAAGATCAAGGAGAACATTTTGGTGATATAGAATTTAATTTCTCTCTTAACGTTAGAAAAGATGGAATTATTACCGTACGTTTAAAGAATAAATTCTGAGTTTTCACCGGAAATAGACTCAAAGAAGAAACAGAAAAAGAAAAGATATATTTTGTAAATATATGCTTATAGTATGCTTATATGTATTCATTCACGTTATAAAAATATTTTCAGGCTGTGACAAGCATTTAGTTAAAACGTATTCTTTTTTTTTATTATTATTGTTATTTACAACAGCATAGTTACTATAAGTAAATATGTGTGAGCAATTATAAAAAAGAGAGGAGAAACTACCCAGTGGTAGCACTCCTAATGCTTATTGTTCTAAGCTTGAAACAATTCGGATAACCGGAAGTGCGTTTACTTTACCAATTAACTAAATGTTTTTTTTTTTTTTTTTTTATACTTTTTCGCTATTTTCTTAAAAATGGGTCCGTCTGTTTTTTCTTGAAACTTCGTATGTAAACTAAACATACAAAGATCTACAACTTTTATTTACAACATTTCTCTGGGAAAATTCATTTAAGTGCACTTAAATGAACCAACAACTCACTATTCTAGTTCTCTTAGACTTCTCCAAAGCATTTGATACTGTTGACCACCAAATTCTTCTCACTAAACTCCAGTCCCTCTCTCTGTCCAATAGCGCCATCCGTTGGTTCCAATCCTTTCTATCCAACCGATCCCAGTATGTAGTTATCCCAGGTAGCGAACCTTCTAATCCCCTTCCTCTTTCCCGTGGCGTGCCCCAGGGCTCCTCTTTATCCCCAACCCTCTTTTCTGTATATATTAATGATCTGCCTTTATCCATTGTCCATTCCAGCTACCACCTTTATGCCGATGACTCCCAGATTTACCTGTCCTTTAAGCCTTCTGATCTTCAAGATGCAATAAACAAGCTGCAGGATGATCTTAACAACATTAATTCGTGGGCAGTAGCTAACATGCTTTCCCTTAACCCAGACAAATCCAAAGCCATTGTCATTGGTTCCCAATTCCTCATAAACTCCACTGCTCCCTTCCCCACCCTTTTCCTCAACAACATCCCGATAAAATATTGTTCTTCTGTTAAAAACCTCGGAATCATCTTCGACCAAAACCTCTCCTGGAAAAATCACATCTCCCACATTAACCGCCAATCCATATTTATCCTCAGACAGTTCAACATCTCCCGCCATCTCCTCCCAGCGAAGACCCGTCAACTCCTTGTGACCTCCCTTATATTCCCCCATTTCGACTATGGTTGCTTAGTGTACGGGGGACTCTCTGGAGATCTCGAGGCCAAACTTAAACGTCTTATGAACTGTTTTATTCGTTTTATCCTCGGAATCCCCAGAGACTCCCGCATATCGCACTTCTACCACGAGTTGAACTGGCTCTTCCCTATCTATCGTCGCCAGTACTTCTTAGGCTCTTTACTCTTTCAAGTCATCCAATTTCAAAGACCCTCGTATATCTTTAAACTTCTGAAATTTAAATCGTCTGTCCACACCCGTAACACACGCTCCCGTCCTTCCGATCTTTATACTCCCTCCCACCATACATCCGCTTTTCAAAAATCCTTTGTAATCCGTGCCACCTATTTATGGAACTCCTTACCTTTGTCTATCCGTCGTGCCTCCACTATTGATACCTTCAAGTCCCGTCTTTTTCACCACCTCTTATCCTCACAAGTCTCTCCGAACCCTTAGAAGATTCCTCTCTCTCCTCCTTATCATTCATGGCTTAATCATTTTCAATAATTATTATTATCAATTATTACTAATGATATATACATAATTGTCAAGGCCAGACATCTAGGCCACTTGTATTTTGTATTATTGTTCCTAAGGGACTTATGTCCCGGAACAAGAATAAAATTTTTCATTTCATTTCATTTTCATTTCACTTTTGGAGGAGGGGTGGGGTTATGTTTTTCTCTAAAGTGCTATCATAGTTTGATTATACAATTCTATCATCCAAACAAAATTAATTAGAAATAAATAGATGGCCAAAATTCCGAGTTTCAAGAAAATTAGTAAACCGGAAGTGCGTTTTTTCAGTTTTCAACGAATTTCATTAAATTTGGTACACAGACTATAAAATTTGTCAATTATAATTTTGAGAACTGGAGTAAGAGAAAGTTGTGTGAGTGTTTCACACCAGATTTGTTTTGTTTTGTGACCAGCCTAACTAAACATTTTTAAACATAGAAATTTTAAACTAAATTTATCAATTAAATTATAATAATTGTATTGAAGAGAAAATCCTGCGGTTTCATGTGAAAAATCACATGTGATGGTTTCACATGAGTTCATAGTGCTCATAAGTTTGTTTTAAAATTAAATATTCGATTCGGTAATTAGAATCATCTATCTATTAGTAGCTGTGTGTTGGCTTTTATTGTATTTATATGTTTATAGTAGAGTATATGTAAGTTTATTGTATTTCAATATATACACTGGGGTGTACCTATAAAAAATAAGACTTTTTGTAATAAAAAATAATTTTTTTTTTTTGTTACCTTGATGAATTTTTTATCATTGCTGTTATCATTCCTTGGATTTGGAATCAAAAAAGCTACTCGGGTGAAGTCATAAATTTAATCCTGAAAGATGGAGCTAAGTTTAAACTATAAGAGTGGATGTAACAGAACTTCAATGCCATCAAGTTCTTCAATTTTTTTGTTTATTCTGACGGGAGATGTGTGGTCGAACGTTATCTTGCTGGAACAAAACTTGTTCGCAATTGCCCAAAAAAGCTTGGATAACGTGGGACATTTTTGAATATATTCCAATACAAATGGCCCAATACAATTATTACAACCGACGTAAGAAAGTTGTACGTGGTATTATGAACGCCGATGCACCGAAGGAATGTCCAGTTGGTATACATTCTATAGAGGACCATTTTAAGAAGACCTTTTATGGAAAACAGCTCGCAGAGAGACAGGTATGAAACAAGTAGTGTAAACCCAAACGTTGTTACGGTTAGTCTCCAAGCTGTATAGAGTCAACATCATTGGACACAGCATCCGGTCCGGAAGGTGTTCTGATCAGAACAATAAAATCTCTCGACATAGCCCACATAATCAAAAATAAAACTGAAATTATGTTAAGGTCATCTTACGTACCAGAAATTTTTAGATTGGGAAGAACCGTTCTAATATATATAAAGGAAAAGGAATAGCCACAGACATCTCATCCTGGAGACCTATAACGGTCTATCCCATTATAAGACGGATTGTAGAAAAAGTACTGGATGCCGAACTGAGAAAGCAGACAGCTTTTCATAGATGCTAAAGGGGTTTTGTCAAAGGAATATCAGGATGTCACGTAAACGCTAGACTGGTAGACGGTATTCTGCGGGATTCCAAGGAACATAAAAAAGATCTTGTTGTAGCATTCCTCGACATCATAGGCGCCTTTGATAACGTGGGCCATCAGCACATTGTCCAATGCCTTGAGGAAAGAGGATTACCTACTGACCTTAAAGACCTCATAGCTGCTCTTGTTACAAAAAATAGTATAGCAATTTCAGCTGGGATAAATAAGACCCAACCGATACGTGTGTTAAGAGGCGTCCCACAAGGAGGTCCTCTCTCACCTTCTCTTTTTAATCTGGCTGTTGATCACTTGTACGAAGATATCTGCGATAGCCAGATGGCAGATCAATATGGGTATAAGTTAAATAATGGTCAAGATGGAATTATTCTAACCGGATTTGCGGATGATGTGGCTGTTACAGCGAATAGTATTAAGGGTGCCGAGAGAGTGATAGACTTGGTCCAAAGACTATTCAGGGAGATAGGGTTAAATATTAATCCCAGTAAGAGCACTGCCATTGTTGTTGAAACCTTTCCCTAGAAAATGGAGGCTGCATTAAATCTTGTGAACAATCCGAGACAATAAAGTACCTTGGCTGCTCGTATTCTGGTGTCAATGAAAATATGAATAAACTGACCACATCCAGTTTATTGAAACCAGACCAGAAATTGAATATTATAAATCAATACATATTGCCGACGATCGTGTGTCCTCTCCAAACTGCCCCTCTAACAAAACTTAAACCAGCGTTACTTGAAGGAACGGATGTGCTGATCAGAAGAAGTGTTAAGGCTATGCTCGGCCTACCGGCAAGCACTGCTTCGGCAATGTTTTATGCTTCTCGTCGGTATCGCGGCTTAGTGTTGCTTAGATGCGAATGGGAGGCTCCTCTGCAGCACTGGTCACGTGCCCAGAAACTCGCAAACTTCGGGATGCCCGAACAAATATTTGATTACGAGGTAGAAGCGAAGATATGTGCATCCAGGTTGGCCATATGTTCCGACACTGGAAAAGATTTTCCTACCAGAAAGCTTAGACAGCAACTGAGAGAAAAATCTTTTGAAGAATGGACAAACTGTAAATGGCAAGGAGTAGGGGTATGCCACTTTAAGGACAGCCCGAAATTAAATCAGTTTGTATATGACAAGAAAATCTTATCATGTCAGAATGGAGTAATGCTGTTAAGCTGAACATAAACTATGCCCCACTTCGTGCTGTTCCTGGGGTTGGCGGACAGTCGGCAGGAGCTGTTGGACCCCTCTGTCGCAAATGCGGCAGAGAGCCTGAAACACCAGCGCATGTGCTTGGTAATTGTCCTGACAACATGCTTCTTGTAACTAGACGCCACCATAGAATATAGCACGCCTTGATGGAAATTATGGAAAAAAAAGGTTATGTGACTCTCGAAGAGGTATACGCTGTAGATACAGATGGATCTACAAGATACGCTGATATTATAGCATTTGACAATGCCAGCAATGTAGCGTATATTTTGGATCCGACCATCCGTTTGAGAGTAAAGATCCGAAAGGGCGAGAAAATAGATGAGGAGAAAAGGGCCATTTACGAAAAAAGTATTCCCTTTTATAAGGAGAAGTTTAAGGATCAGTTCGGGGTCAGGGAGTACAAGGTGCATGGCTTGTGGTTTGGTGCCAGAGGTGTGGTGCTTAAGACAACCTTGGACTTTTTCAACAAGGTAAACATTAGCCTTAAAGACATAGCTCCTTTAGTGGAGAATATTTTAGTTGACTCCCTGGGAATTATTTCCCAGCATATTTATACATAAACTTAATATATATATTTGGACTTTAGATGCACTTTATGTCATCTATACATATTAGTTCTTTTATTTGACATTGGACATTAGGATATCCTTATATTTTAACTTTTTATGGCTAGGTATTATCGCTATGTCTACGGATTGATGAGTACGCTGTGTGTTGGAGCACCTCAATTTAATTGAGCAGCCCCACTTGATTTTGATTAAGTGTTCTCTCTCTCTCTCTCTCTGGAGTCTAAAGGTCTCGGAAAGTTCATGGAAAGTCCATTGGGAACGAATTCGTGATGAATTACTCCTTCATAATTCCAGAAAACGCACAGCATCGACTTTTTCTCAAATTGCCCACTTGCACCAATCGGAAATGCCATTTGACCGCCAACCAACAATTGAAAATATGTGCCAGTATTTTGCCAGTAAATCTACTTCTCATCATGTGTCGAGTATTATTTTGTTAGAAGCGTCAGTCAGATATCTCCTGAAGGCCTTTTGAGGTGTAAGTTCATGCGGCACTAACCGACATCTTCTTTATACCTTTCCAAAAGAATAGACTTGGCGGCTAACGGTGTCTTAAGACATTGCCAGTTCTGAAGCAAATATACGAGTATATTTGTGGTTGCATTTGCCTCGACAGATTCAGTCTTATGAAAGGCTGCCCTGTCTTTGAACCTGTCTTTCTTTATAAGATCGTATCACCATTATAAAATTTTGGATACCAACGCCAGGCAGTACACTGATCAAGGAACGACCTCCCCTTTGAATTCATATAGAGCATGCGTGGCTTCTGCAGCTATATACTGTTTGTTCACTGTAGCGTTGTAAAATTACTAATATATCATTAAGCACAGTCATAGTTTTCTAAAAAAAGCTCGCAATTGAAGTGCCATTTTGAAGGGAACATAATATGTATATAAACACTCTGCAGAGTCTAAAGATTAATATAATATCATCAGAGATATTTTTGGTGATAGCCCGCTTCTTTTTGTGGTCATCGACCCGGTTTCGGGCGTTCGATTTCATCATCAGGATGTTTTTGTCAATCAGTGTAATAACATAGACTTGCACAGAGCAAATATAGTTGATATACTCACATAGATTTTATGACCTCAAAAAGAAGCAGGCTATCACGGAAAATATCTCTGATACTTTCCAGCTCTGCGCAACCAACCACAACAATTAATATGTGTTCGTAAGCATCAGACGTATATGTGGATGGGTTTTAAAGTCCATGGAACTGCTTTAGGTAGAAAACCGATCTTCTTTTTTTTTTATATACCCCATTAAATGTTATAAAAAATTTTTTCCTTCTTCAGCATTTAATATTTAAATCTGTAATATATTGATTATTTACTCTTAAACTTATTGCTCAATAGAAACTGTCCCTGCTATACATTGCATTATGTATTCTGTGGCACTCCTTCTTGTATTTGCTACCCAATCGAAAAGAGTTTTTCCCCTCTCTCGGTTACACTTTACAACTGACATAGAAAACACAGTATTTCTTCGGTAAATATTGCAGTTACTAAAACACCCACATAAACTTTACTTTAATGTTTACCCGGAATGGACGAATAGAATGAGTGAAATATATATATCTATATAAGCCTGGGTAAATTCGATTTTCTCCTACCAAAGTTGGGTGCTTTAAGAGCCTGACATATGTCTCACCTCTTCTACACCTCCTTCTATTCAATAAAATTATTTCAAACATGCCTGTTCATAATATATTTGTATCAGGTAGTAAATATGTTTGCAACTGTTTTTAAAAAAAACTGGAAAACTCTTATGATGATTTAAAATATATAGCAGTAATACATTGCTGAATTTTATTATGATTTATTGTGCAATCGATGCATAAATGTGATATAATAATATCTTGATATAATTGTTGCAATTTATATAGTTAAACATCGATATTGTCGGCAGAAAATATGTATCTTCTCATCATTTTTAATCCTTTATTATTTTATATACAACTTCCATAAAAAAATACCCTTTAACAAGGTAATCTATTATCTGAATGTTTATTAATATGTAAAATAAATAAAATATAATAAAAGAGAAAAATGTAAAGCCAAAAAAAAAAAAAAAAAAAAATATTAAGGGTAGACAGAATGTTTTTGCACATTTTTTTAACTACCATTAGTTTTGTTGATATATCGTCATTCTGTTGTTTAAAAGGACTTCGGCTATTCATTTTAATATTGATGTGAGTTTCACTTCTGAGCAAAAAAAAAGCTATATTCAGCGTTTCCTATTTATATATAACTAGTGGACATTATCAAACTATTGTTTTTTTTTGTTTAACCATTTAGTATCTATCTTTTGAGTAGATTTATTTCTGAAAAAGTTTTGACAATGGAAACTCAGTTCGGCAAAGCAATTTAAGTTAAATTGGAAAATCTTTTATTTCATTGGAATAAGTTGTTTGTGCTTTCCTAAGTTTCCTAAGTTTGGCAGCTAAGTGCTCGCTGCTATAACAAGAACTTCGATTTGGGGAACACTAGAAGTACAATTTTTACTTTTTGTTACTATTGTAAGACAAAAAGTCTTGTTAAATTTATATAAAATTTTGTACACATTTTACAATAGACATACATATTTTGAGGTCCTCCGAGGCTGAAAAAAGTGGTTTTTAGAAAATTGTGTGTGTGTGTGTGTGTGTGTGTGTGTGTGTGTGTGTGTGTGTGTAGTGAATAGAACTCAAAAAGCGAAAAATCGTCGAAGGTTCAAACTTGATATTTAGATTAAATGCAATCATATGACCTCAACAATGATTTTCTGGAAGTAAACACTTTATTAAAAGCAATTTCTTTTTAATAGTTTTATTTGCGATTTTCTCGAAAACCGGCTTCAACAATTCACTTTAAACCTTAGTATATTAAGTGAAACATTTCTCTGGAAAAATTCATTCAAGGGAGTTTTTGGTGAGGATGTAGGGGTTATGTTTTCCTCTAAAATGCTATTTTAGTTTATAATACAATTCTATCATCTAAATAGACTAGAATTATTATATCGGAAGTTGTCAAAATACGGAGTTTCGTAAAAACCGGTTTACCGGAAGTGTGTTTTTACTTGAACAGTTTTTTTTTTGCGATTTTCTATATTATTTATTTATTTTTTTAAGGATTTTCCTCAACATTTTTTAAGGAGGTTTTCTCAAACCAATTACCATGTCCTAAAAATAAATAGACATAAAATTGCAATAACATAGTAGTTAAAATAATTCATACATAATCAAGTTAAATTTCGGACAAAGTGCTGTGGACATTGCTTTAGTTAGTATCATAAAAAGTTGATGGCAGATTCCCCGTACTGCATATCCATGTGTCTTGCTTACTCATTCCTCGATCAATCATGATCTCTTCCATGCCATTTTGCCTCTTTTCATGGCCTACCTCTTTTCCAGGCACCTAACGTCCTTCATTCCATTATATTCTTATAGTCTACTTTCTGGCATTCTTATAACATGGCCGAAACATAAAATTTCTTTTTTTCCATTTCTTCCAACACTGTGCTCTGCTTCTCCAAGATTCTTCTTATATCCGCATTCCTCTTCCTCTCTCTATGGGATACTCTCGCGAAACAGCCCCCAGGAATCCATTTCAGTCGCCTCTATCTTTTTCTGCATCTTCTAACTGACTATCCATGTTTCTGATGCCTAAAGCAGGAATCTCTGGATTATCGCCGTCTAAATATTCCTTGTAGTGCTGATTTGGTTATGGCAGCTCCACAGAACCGAATTCAACATCCCAATTGCCTTACTTGCGCTTGCCACTCTCCATTGTGTAATAGGATCCGAATCATTAAAGATTCACAGGATCCAAAGAGCGAAGAAGCAGACATTAAATGAATAAGACATTAGTTACTCCCTACCTAGGTCAGACTAGCGAGGGAGAGTTGGGTTCATATAAATAGAGTAACAGCAGAACAGAAGATAGTTTTTACGACATTTTTACAACAGTACATCCAGTCAGCAATCAATCTACTTACTTCTAATTGCTCAGCCAGTCTGTCACTTTATTATTCTCTCGCTACCTAACTTCTATTGTAAACTATAAAGTCCTTGCAGTTTGTGTGTTCTACTCACCATACAATATTCAGCATATCATCTAAAATATTTCTCTAAAATCTATTCTCTCCAATTCTTTCTCGTTCTCACATCCATTATGTAACGGCAAGAGAAAGAAAACACAATACCGACCGAGAGAAAACAAACTCTCTCTGGTACTCTCTGACTTAAGCAGGCTAGAGTGGGGAGATTCTTTATATAAGTCAGTAAGAAATCTAGACAATCTATCTATCAGATTCAACCATACATCGCATCGTGCCATACCTCTACCTCTACTCTCACCTATTATTCTATAAAATCATTACAAGTCCAGTGCAGTTTGTGTAAAGTTATAGCTATATTATAACAGTGTCTTCAGATCTTGTCTAATTAATCAATCCCAATTTCTTTCCTCATCAACTCCATTATAATTATATTTGCATATACATTTCCGATGTCTCATCTACATTGCAGATAAGAACCTATGTATTTAAAGCCCCAGTAATTTAATTTAATTTTTTTATAAAAACTGCACAGAGCAGGCATCTATTTCAGATTTCACAATTAATTCATTTACAGTTACTATTGTTTTCTCTTTAAGACCTTAGTGCGCGTCCGTTACCAGGCTTCATTAGACAAGATTTTGTAATGGAATCAGATATTAGATGTAATGGAATCGTTTGATGTGTGATTCCTGGAGTAACAGATGTCTTGAAGAGGGCGGAAGTTAGTTTGAGAGATTTGGAAGTTAGTGCTCGAATTATTAAACGGTTTTTTATATAAAAATAAACTGTATTTTAACAATAATTTTAACGTGATAAATGGTAACTAATAACTATAATAAAATACTTAATAATAAATAGAAGATAAATAACTGATAATTTAGAATGGTTAAAATAACGAACTAAAGTGCACAACTACGAGAATGATAAGTTGAATATAACTGTGAATTGCCGCTCGTGTATAGTTTGGTCGTAGATGATATAATAATCCTCCTCGTCGTATATCATAGAATTTATATATACTGTTGTTCACACTCACACCAAGACATCTGTCTTAGTGTGCGGCCTTGTGCGACCTTCGTAGTTTGCTGACCTTATTTAGTGGCCATACTTATCGCGGTGCCTGCCTTTTGATGTGAGAATTGATGAAAAGGCTTTGTTGTTTGTTTGGTTGACCGCGGCTGTCGGCGGCCAACAGTGTCACTGTTTTCACCCTTTTGTTAAGATAGCAGCTGGCTGGAGCCACTAGTTGTAAATTATTTCTTTGGTGTACTTTGCCGATGTCAATGGTCATTGAGACCATTTTATACTTCCTTAATTTTGTTATTTAAAACATTTTTCAATTTTTATTCGTTGCAAATTTTTACATAATTGGAATTACTGGTAAATTATATTTATTATTGTATTTAGAAAAATTTTATTATTGAATTCTATTATTTGAGATTTGTGATTAAATTTTCTCTTTATAGGTTTTAGTTTCCAAATTTTCCATTACAGTTATTGTACCATCAATGTAATATCTTCTTTTTCCTTACGAAGTGTTTAGTTATGTTTTCTAATTTAATCTTTTTTTTTCATCATTTTTTTGTCAACTAGATTTAAATCCATCAAAATAAATAAAAATAAATTAATTTCTAATTACTTTATTTATTTTTAATAAAAGAAAAGTAAATAAAAATTTAGATTTAGCTTTAACCCAAGTTAAAGACAGGCCTGACAGCCCGGACAACTAATGTGGGCAATTGAATAAAGTGATTCTTCGTACATTTAAACCTATTTCTAGTTATCACCTTCTAGAAAACCCAATCATTCTATCTAGTCTTGTAGTAAATCTATTTAGTCTGTAGAAAATCTTTTCAAGCTATTTACACCTGATTTAAGTTTTAACTCATTATTCTTTAAGATTAAATGATTAATAACATAAATGAAAAAAGTAAAAAAATAAAATAAAAAACTATTACTTCGAAAAATACCTGTCATAATCATAAGGATTTAATGATTAGTAGATTTTCACACATGTCAGTTGCAGATTTACTAGGTGGGATTAGCTGGGTTTAGATGAAGTAATAATAAACTGTGTGTGTGTATGCGTGCGTGCTTGCTAGTGAGCGAGTGGTTCCGATTAAAGTATCGCCTTCAATTCGGAAATGTGTGAGGCGGAGAAAATTAGATAAATGGTGCCAGCCCCGGGGAAACAATTGGTACACCTGATTTAGCGTTTCTATTTCTCCCGCCCATTCTCAATTACCGCCGAATTGTTTGCCAAGGGGTTATCCACCGCCTTTATATACTACCACTTTTGGTATATTGCTTTCTAGTAAACCTTTATATACACACGCACGCTAATTCACTAGTAACAAAACTAAACGATACACATACCCACACACATACACATTCACATTACACGCTCACAAGTGTTATTAACATGGCCACAAGCGTTGCCCTATCATAATGAAGTAAGTAGAAACAATAAACAGAAGTTCTGGATACATTTATTACGTATATTGTATATTGCTTAATATTTTTAGCATAAGAAGCAGGGTTGAAATTTATATTTGTAAAAAAGTAAAGTAAAGTAATGCCTATTTTTTCAGGCGGGCTTAACGTCCAACTACCAAATTAGGTGTCGTGAACGGGGGACTATTAACATTTTTTAAACAAATATAAAATTTAGTTATACGCTGGACTCGAACTGGGGTCCTCCCACTTACAAGTCCATGCTCATAACCAATACACCAACACCCGCCCCTTATATTTGTCTAATTTACATGATAATTTTGTTTTATTTTATAAAAATCTGGTGTGAAACACTCACACCACTTTCTTCTTACTACAGTTTACAGAATTATAATTGACAATTTTCGTCGTAAAAATTAAAAGTTTTATTACATGTCTTCCATTTTATATTTATGGGAGAATCTAAACATATTACGTGATTTGTTTGAGGAAAGCATTACTTCCCCCTATCCCCCCTAAACTTCTTGAAATGAACTTCCTCAGAAAAATGTTTCAAATAAAACTCATAGATTTCCGTATTCATGGTTAGTATATCAAATTCCAAGAAATCTGTCGGTGCTTTTATGGAGAATAACGAGGACAACTGAAAAAAAAACTGTTCAGTAAAAAAAAAACTATTTCCGGTCATCTGATTTTCTTCAAACTCGGAATTCCAACACCATATTTAATTACTAAATTAATATTATTTAAATCATAGAATTGTAAAAATAAATGGAAATAACACATTTTCCCCATTCAATCCCATTCGCCCCCCCCAAAAGCACAGCCTTTAATGAATTTTCCCAGAGAAATGTTTTAAAATTAAAAATTATAGCTCTTCGTATCTGTAATTGATATAGAATAGAATAGAATAGACGCGAGGGGGGGGGAGCCTCATTCCACTGCGACCTGCAATTCGAGGTCTATTGTGGATCCCCTTAAGTTACAGAACAGCCCCCAGCTTTGCCCTCCTTATCAATCCTAGCAAAGCTGAGAGCGGCTCCGTCATGAAGCTTTCAGCTTCGGGATTGGCCGTCCCCAATTGAAGAAACCTAATCCTCGCCTGGCCAACGCACTCACAAAGGATGTGCGCCGGGGTCCCCTCCTCTACCTTGCAGAATCGGCATACCACACTATCCGCAAGTTGTAGGTGGTGCATATGTCTAGTCAGCTTACAATGCCCTGTTAGTAGACCCCCAATTAACCTTATATCCCCTTCGGGTCTGGCTCAGTAGGTCTTTGGTAAATTTAGGCAAATGTCTTTTAATGAAGAGCTTTGCATGCCTCTGTCCTGGTGTTCCCTCCCACCAACGCAGACGCTGATTTTTCTATCCACCCCCTGATAGAAGTTTGAATGAGGCCGCAGAAGCGTTCGGGGCCTATAAAGGTATCCTGCGAGCCCTCCCTCGCTAGGGCGATATAATTGATATAAGTTTAAAGAAAATCTTTGGAGCCATTTTCGAAAATATGCTAAAAAGTGGAAAAAAAAAAGCCATTCATTAAAATGGTCCTTCCGATAGAAGAATTTGGACAGATAACTCGGATTCCATGGTGATAACTAAAATGAATAACACTTGGAGTATGAAGTTTGGCTCGTTTTTGAGCTATGCTTCCCTCTCTCTTTCTCTCTCTCTCTCTCTCTCTCACACACACACACACATCATTTTCTAAAAACCACTTTTCAGTCTCAGGGGACCTAAAAACGTGTATTTCCAGTGAAAATTCGATATCAAAAATTTCACACCATTACAATACTTCCTCTTAATAAGGAGTAAGAGAATAAAAATGGATATTGTTTATTGACTGGTTGTTTTAACTGAAAATTATGAATTTCTTTGAAAAATTTGTGTGGATATTTAACATCAGTTTTATTTTACTCCACTAGTACATACGGTCAAATACAAAATGGCGGACTTACATTGTATTTCCACTTAATTTTGTTTTGCCTTCTTTTTCAATAATGCAATGAAAATTCCGAGTGTTAAATTCCGAGCTTAATAGTTCAGATTAACTGTATAAAACCGTAAATAGTATGTTAGAAATAACTTGATGTTTTGAATTTTTTTTATAAAAATTTTATTCGAACAATTTATAAAATACCTACGGACGGAAACTTAGTAAAATAATTCTAAATGAGATAATTGGAAATAATTAGCTATAAATAATTGGCCAATCACAATGTAGAAGAGAAAGTATCAAAAGTGGGCGTGGTCAACATATCTAAATTGTAGATTCTACACTCATTCAACTCTTAACAACAAATTCTAAATTCTGATTCGCTTAACATACATCCATATTTCACACCTTTTTTTTCTACAGTGTGATTGGTTGATTATTTATTGGTAATTGTTTCTTCAAAAAACCTAGTTTAAAATTGTTTTATTAATTTTCCCTTCGTTGGTGTTTTATAAGTTATCAAATTGTGCCTTAAAAATTTTTTTTATAAAAAAAATAGGCCAAAAATCAAGTTATTTCTAACGTCATACTTACTGTTATATATAATTAATATGAGCGATAAAGAAAAAAATTCAGAATTTTCATTCTATTGTTAAAAAAGAAAGCGAAAGATTATTAGGCGGAAATGCAATTGAAAAACAATTAACCTACCTCTCCCCCCCCCCAAAATGCCCAAAACTTATTGCTCTTTGTAGGTGTAGTTTACTATGCTTGTTTAAAGAAAATTATTGGAGCCTGTTTTCGAGAAAATCACAAAAAAACTGAAAAAATATGCAGTTAAGTGGCACACTTCTGTTAATGGATTTTGCACGAAATCTTGGTAGAAAGTTTAATTCGAATGATGTTGACTGACTGGTGTCATAACTCTTCCACTGTAAGGCTAGCTCGCCTCTATTTATATGGAATTCTCTATTCTTAGTTTGGCCTAGGTAGGGAGTATTCCTGGCTCCTCGGATCCCATTACAGCCGATTAGGAGGAAAATGTTTGGGACACCATTATATTTTTTATTAGCTATTTGATTAACTAACGCAAGTATCATCTTCTTAGGTAAAAAGCAATGGCCCTTATAAGTGAGAATGTCTCTACATTCAATTAATTTAAAAGTAAAGGTTTAAGACATTACTTGTGAAACACCAATAAAGATAAAAAAATCTGGTATGAAACACTCACACAAATTTCTCTTACTCCAGTTCTCAAAATTATAATTGACAAATTTTATAGTTTGTGTACCAAATTTAATGAAATTCATCGAAAAGTGAAAAACTGTTCAGTAAAAGCGCAATTCCGGTTTACTAATTTTCTTGAAACTCGGAATTTCAGCCATCTATTTATTTCTAACTAATTATGTTATGATGATAGAATTGTATAAAGAACTAGGGATAGCACTTTCATGAAAATCTAACCCCACCCCTCCCTAAAAGTGCTCTTAAAAGAAATTTCCCAGAGAAATGTTTTAAATAAAAGTTGTAGATCTTTGCATGTTTAGTTTATATACGAAGTTTCAAAAAAATCGTCGGAGCCATTTTAGAGAAAATTGCGAAAAAGTGAATAAATCATTTAGTAAAGTGGTAAAGTAAACGCACTTCCGGTTATCCGATTTTTTTCAAACTCAGAATTTCAACAACATATTTAATTCTAATTAACATTATTTAGATGGCAGAATTGTCTAATAAACTGAAATAGCACTTTAGATGGAAACCTAACCCCACCCCACCCCCAAAAGTGCCCTTCATGCATTTTTCCGTAGAAATGTTTCTGATAAAAGTTGTAGCTCTTTGTATGTGTGGTTGATGTTTAAAGTTTATAGAAAATCGTCGAAGCGATTTTTGAGAAAATCGCAAAAAAGTAAAAAACCCAACTAGTAAAATAGTACTTCCGGTTGAGGAATTTTTACAGATTATTTACCGTAAAAATTCAGCTCATTTTATTGACCGTAGTTTCAGATTCCACGGTGATACTTAAACGGAATATCAAGTTTCAACTTTCTACGGTTTTTCGTTTTTGAGTTATGGTGTTCACATACATACATACATACATACATACACACACACACACACACACACACACACACACACAGAGACCATTTGCTAAAAAACACTTTTTTGGACTCAGCGGATGTCAAAAGGGATATTTCCGGTGAAAACTCGATATCGAAAATTGACACGATTACAATACTTCCTCTTACTAAGGAGTAAGAGAAAGTAAAAAAAAGAAATTGCTATTTTGAAAGTGCAATACTTCCCTTAGAGCCGTAGGATAAAGTAACACTTGTTATATTGTTACTGAAGTTGCATATTATTCATTTATTATTGAATATATAAATATTTAAACTGCACCAAGAAACAAAAGAGTAAATAACAAATTATCTAAGACAGTTCCTACTAGTCTCGGAGTTCCTACTAGTGATACTTTAATCTCATTTTTACACACCTCTCTTCACAGCGTTTATGAATTTCAGATGTTTTAAAAAGAATGTTTGTAAGAAAAAAAATATGTTCACTTTCCATCTACACTCTCTCTCAGGCCACTATTCCTCCATTCTTCAGGGAGAATGAAGTCTCCAATGAAAAATGTAAACCCATCTAGCTGAGCCAGGTTATTGGGGGCTAGTGTGCTTCTTCTTCTAAAATGTTGTTCCATGGATGGATTCAGAACAAAATGGCGAGGTCATATTCCCGTGTAAACATTTAGCACAAGGTTTTTCCTTTTTTTTTTTCCTCTTCGGCCTCCCTTTTCTTTTCGGCCAGCCTTTTCAATTCTGCAGCCTGCCCCCCCCTCTCTGACTCTGCTACACTCTTGGGAAAATACTTATTCTAAAAAAAAAAGTAGGATGGGATGGGAAAAACATGGCTGCAAGATAGTAGATACTATCCTCTCAAGTTTTATAACAGAAACAAATGAATATTTAAAAGATTTAAATTTACATTTTCGGCTTTCCAGGCAAAGAAAACTGCCGTTTTTTTCTCTCTCTCTTCTGATGGATGACTACATTCATTAAACTAATCTGTTCAATATTTAATTTATACATTTATTTATTTATTTTTTTTTAAAAAATGTGGTGTGAAAAATTCATACTAAACTTTTCAAAAACAACTTTGCAACTTTTCTTTTAATAAAAAATATACAATTTCTACAACAAATTTAGTAATAATCCAGTAGTCCAGTAAATTTGGAAAACCATTTTTTTTTTTGAGGCTGGCCCTAGGAATCCAGAAATCAATTTATCCAGAAAAATATTAGAAATAAATCTATTTTACCCAGAATAAAGTTATAAATAAATGTAACAATATTTGTGTTAACCGTTATACTAAATTCAATAAAAATCAAATCAATAATATTGGTAGAAAAAACAAAAATATAAAAAAGAAAGAATGAAGCCTGGTGTGATGAATGTAAGAAAGTATATCTATTTTATTTAAGAAAATAATCAAAATTATGAGAAAATGCAAGCTCGTTACAGTCGAAAAGTACTGGGAGCATTGTCTTACCCCTTCCACTCACAGGGGAGTATTCGAGTGAACAATTAGAAGAGATTCCTTCAAGAGAGTTTTTGTTGTAGACACCAAGGAGAACACATCAGAACTGTGCCAATTTTAAGTTATAACATAAGAGTTTATTCCAACTAAATTCAGTAAATTAATTAATATTGCTGTGTTATTGAATAGCATTTAAATATCTTTAAAGAATCTATGCATATATAATTTAATCTACCAGTGTTGTCTTAATTATTCTTATTACTTCTCTCTTAAACATAAATACTTACAAGCCCTTTTACTAAACCGCTCGCGCTACTACAAACATACAACACAACATCACCAAAAACATTTCACTGAGATCCCTATGAAGATTTTTTAAGAGGAAAATCAATCAGTGAGCAACCTATGATTTTTTCATTTTTTGAATTATAATTAAATAAAAATAAAATATATACATTTTCTTTGGTTAATTTGGAGTAAATACAGCCAGTATGTTATTATCTGGTAAAACTTGCCCTATAATTGAATTTTTCAAAAATTTAAGCTTAAATTTGATCGCTTAGTTGCAATCCGTCAATGGGAAATGCGATTTTATGAGTGTAATTTTAGTTGTTTTTTTTTTGTATTCCCTCTGAACTGTCCACTTTAAACATTATCTTAGTTTTGTGTTTACTATGTAATCGCGGTGTTGTTGAGGATATGCATCATTTTCTGGTTGTATATCCTATATTGACAGAATACAGGATTAAATATTGTAATAAGAAAACTGTATTCACACAGGAAATGTTAAAATTTTTAAATTGGGAAAAATTGGATGTCCTTGATCAACTATTGTAAATCTGCTTATTTTTTATAGAGAGCAATTATTGAAGGAATTTAATTTTTAGGATAGTTTTTAAACTTTCCCCTAGAATATAACGTAAACATAGTTTATATATTATAAGAATAATTATTTAGTTTATTTTGCTATAATAATAGTGAGTTAAATTCAATATTTAGATTTAATTTAAGATAAGTGCACTACTCAATGACGGTTAAAATAACCAAACCTTATAAAGTCTTTAGTTTATTTTAGTTTGTAGAGAAGTTTATTTGTTTTGTTCGTATTTATTATAAATAAAGACATTATTATTATTATTATTATTATTATTAAACATTATCTTTAAAATATCAGATCTCATTAAGGTGATAATTATTATTATTTGTGTGTGGAGAGGGACGCTATCCAAAGCCCCACTGGGTCCATATAGTTATCCCAAGGAAAACAACATCAAACCGGTTTTAGGATAGAACAAATATAAAACCTAAGATTCATCGCAGTCCGAACAATAACCTTAAGGGAAATAGCCCTCTCTGTTCTTCCATAGAAATCCTGTTCCAACCAAAGGTCATGAACCTAATTTCCTCACAACCCAAGCAATCTGTCATTAGATGGATGGGTATTTCTTCCTCTGTCTCACAGCCTCTACAAAAGGAATCCGGCATGAGCCCCATTACGTAGAGGCGTCTTCTTAAGCCACAATATCCAGCAAGTTATCCAACCAGATGACTAAAAGAGTTCCGTGAAAGACACATCGACGTCTCACTAATAGCCGTGTCCGGACTCCGAATGTGCAACTTAGACTGCCGACAACCAACTGCGCTCATCCATAGGGATGAATACTGTGAAACTATTCATGACTGAAATTCATAAACTCATCATTGCCTAGGATGATTATTAAAATCTCATGTTTTTGGCAATTATTTCCTTTTGGCAATGTCGAAGAATCGTAGGTAAAAATTGGGGGATTACTCCCAAGATGATGTTTTGGATTTATGGTATGGTTATTAAACCTAGGTTGTTGTAAGCGGCTGTGGTGTGGTGGCGTCGCATTGAGATAAGATCCGCTAGACTGCTGCTTGAGGATGTTCAACGCTTGGCTTGTCTGGCAGTGACCGGTGCGATGCGGACCACGCCTATTGCTGCAATGGAGACTTTATTAGGAATTTCACCGCTCTTTGTAGAGGTGAAAACTATGGCAACGAAAGCCTGTTATAGAATTAAACAGGCAGGTTTTTGGCAAGGAAAGCGATATGGTCACTCTACCATTCATCGCGAGATGCTTTTGAAGGTTCCTGTTACAGATTTTCCCTCTGATAGAATGTTGAAGACTTTTGTTTTCGAGCATGCTTACAGTGTCAGTTACCCTCTAGGGAAGATTGGTCAAGATTGGGTCCGTCTGGCATGATACCTGATAATTACTTCCGGTGTTACACGGACGGTTCCAGAATGGATGGTAGGTCTGGAGCTGCGGTCTATTTTGAGACCGGAGATCATTTGACAGTATCTCTTGGTGAATGGACCACAGTCTTCCGGACTAAGGTTTATGCTATTCTTTGTTGTGTTTTGGATGAGAGGCTACGTAACACTAACTTAAAAGGTGTTTGTATCTGCTCGGACAGCCAGGCTGCGTTGAAGGCGCTGAGTTCATGCGTCTTCACTTCCAGGTTGGTGTTAGAATGTTCAAAAAGACTGGAAGAGCTTTCTTCTCTGAAGGATGTGCTTCTAGTATGGGTGCCAGGTCACATGGGAATTTTTGGAAATGAGCAAGTGGATAGGTTTGCCAAATTAGGCGCCTCTCTTCCTTTCATTGGTCCCGAGCCTGCTGTTGGCGTGTCTTCTGGCACATGTCTGTCAGGCTTCCAGACATGGACAGCTTCACAGCATTCATCCTTATGGATGAGCTCAGTTGGTTTTCGGCAGTCCAAAATGCTCATCGGGGTCCGGACAAGGCCATTAGTGCTGTGTTTTTCACGGAGCGCTCTCAGGCATCTGGTTGGATCTCTAGTTGGATCATCTGTAGGCTATTTCCGCTTAAGGTTATTGTCCGATTTATTCGGACTGCGGTGAATCTTACATGAATAAGATCCGGGACTGGATTTTTGTTATAGACCCGGTTTGTGTTGTTTTTCTTGGGGTAGCTATATGGGCCCAGTGAGGCTTTGGATAGCGTAGGGTTTCCCTTCCCACAGACAAATAATAATAATAATAATAATAACAATAATAATAATAATAATAAAATCTCATGTTTGAAGGAAACCGATACTTTCCAGTAAAAGTCTATCGTAACAAATAAGAGATTTTTCTCGTAAAACGGCTCCATTATTTTCTTTAAACCGGTGGTGCTCATTATAAATCTTAAGCCTATGTCTTTTGTATGGCAAAATATTTTTGGAAAATTTTTATGAATGTAATTGGGATATCTGTTCAACTTCAAATTGTCATTTTAAATTTTATTGGAATTGGTAGTCAGTCATTCCGATAGATTCAATGTCCAAAGTACCAGAAAATAAACTGGTTCCTACTCCATGTACATCTAGGTTAACAACAGCTAAATGTTTAAAAAAAAATTCATAGATTCCAAAAAATTTGTCCATTTTAATTGTAATAATTGCGTAAGAATTTATTATTATTATTTATTTTGATGATAATAATAGTTTTACTCGGAAAAGTATTTACAAGTTTCTTAATGTTCATAAAAGAAGACAATAAGTTGTTGTGGTCGATTTTCTACAAGTATTATGAAGTAAAAGAGGCGTGAAAAATAGACCCAGTAGTAGAATGTGTGGAAAATCAATACAAAGAGAAAACTCCCTCCTACATTTACTTTACTGGATAGGGGGAAAAAGCTGTGTGTGCTGGAGTTTTCTGCGTTGAAAGATGAGACGTTATTCAAGTAAAGCTTACTAAGTATTATCCCCTAGATTTAGGTTTATATTTTTTGTTTATTGTTAGAATGTTTATTGAAATATTGTGAGAGGTCAATAGATATTGTATAAAAAAAAGAAAGAAAGAATAATTGTTAACATTTTAAGATATATAATTATGGTTACAAGTCATTGACTTTAGCTTAAGCTGTGTATCACACAAAATAGAAATCTGACACAGCACAATTAACCAGTTTCCAGTAATCTGTCAAAAAGTTTATCACAGTTAGAAAGTTAAATTTCTCTTCAAAAACTTTTAAGATTTATTTAAAATTATTATAGGTTCTAAGAATTGTAACACTGTTCAAATATACTGATCATTTACATTTATATTAATTAAAAATCATAGCTACACTACGTTATTTGCACTAGTGGAATTAATTATAAAGTAATTAACAGCTCCCTCGTGTTTATATAATTTTTTAATGGTTTTGTACATGGTGTATAATCGTTTTGTTAAATTGTAGATATAAGGTATGCGTATATATATATATATATGTTTATATATAGCCATTACCATGCGAGATGGTAGATAAAATAGGCCCCGCCCTTTTTTTCCAACCACACTGTTTTTTTGCCAGTTTTGCTCTGACATTCAAGGTGATACTAGTCTGAAGAAGTCTATTGCAATATGGCCTAAACTTCGGTTTATTATAAAACCATTGACGCAGTCTCGACCCGAATACCTATTAATGTTGCTTTCTCTAGTTTTTCTTGAGTTTCCCAGAAATTAATTTTTTTTATTTTTGCTTATCTGGTGTCGAAAATACTGGGAAGTATCTTTTGTCCATGTTTTTAATTTCCTATCCGCTGATTGTTTCAATTCGTACACTCATATCTTAAGTATAATAGATGCCGTAGCCATCCTTTCTCCTCTTCCCCGATCCGGACTTAAGTACGTACATGTAACTTTCAGCTATCACTAACAATAGTTTTGCAGAAGGAGAATGAAAATTAACATTCAATAAAACGAAACTACAATACTTTCAAGCGTTGATATGGTGAACTGTCTAAGAATTCCATAATCCAACATAAATATAATGGCTACAACGAGACAAATAAAAAATTGTTATTGCAAACTCAAGTGAATATTTTTACAAATGTTATAATTATAATGGATGTGAGAAGGAGAGAGAATGGATTTTAGAGAAATAAACTAGATGATATGCTGAACACTGTATAGTGAGAGAACACACAAACTGCAAGCACTTCAAAAGTATACAGAAGTTGAGGAGCGAGAGATCTATGTAGAGATAGATTGGCTGAGTGATGAGAATAGTAGGTTACTGACTAATTGTAAACTGGTCGTAAACTATTGTAAAACTATCTCCCTGTAGAGCTAGCTCAGCTATATATATATATATATATATATATATATAGCCTCCATATGAATTTAATATGATTCAGATCCATTACATCATGTGAGAAGGGGAGAGAATTAGACAGAATGGGTTTTGGAGAAATGAACTAGAATCTAAGCTGAACACTGTATAATGAGAAAACACACAATCTGCAAGGACTTTACTATAGAAGTTGGGTAGCGAGAGATATAGAGACAGACTGGCTGACTGATGAGAAAGTAGTACAAGGTTGCTGGACTGGTTGTTAACTGGTCATAATATGTTGTAAAACTATCCCCCCCCTGTAGGGCTAGCTCCGCTTTATATATACTTAGAGTCTCCCACCCTAGTCTGGCCTAGGTAACGAGTAACTACATTGATTCATTTTTGTGTTTCTCCGCTCTTCGGATCCTATTACATAATTAACTTTATCTATTGCTGAAACCAGATTGGACTTACGGATTCGAGTCATGGGGCTTAACCAGCGCCCCAACGTCCAACCAAAGTCATTATACACCACAGCCCACATTACTCATTGGTATTATTACCAATTCTCCTTTATATGTTTCTACAAAATAATCCATTCCATTCCGAACACCGAATATCATTTTTTTTTTTTTACCTAATTTAAATCAATTACTGCCAATTCCATCCCCCCCCCCTGTACTCACAAATCATCTTAAAACATTAATTCATCAACTTTTCTTAATATATTTCACATAGCTACAATATCTCTTGTGCAGAGAAATAGTGTTGGGTATCACTGCTGTGAATTTTGAAAGCACAGTTATCTCAACTCCGTATGAAAGAAGATCCTCAAGATCTTAAAATAAAATTTAGTGATATTTTTTTAAGAATTATTCTCAAAACTCTTACTTTTTCTTTTTGAGAAAGCTTATTTAAGTGACATTCGTTTGTATCCATGAAGTAGGTTCAGGCTGTCCAACTAAAGCTATCGAAAATTCGGATACCATTTAAATATGTGCTATGTGCTTAAATATGTACCATTTATAAATGTATTGAAGTCTGTTCAGTTATTACTGAAAATTTTGAGATAATAAATACTATAAAAGTTGACCATTGATGAATTATGTTATGAAGAAATTTGGTGAGGATCCCTCAGCAAAGAAACATTCAATTATGCCAACGTTTCCACAGAGTTTCTTCTCTTTAACAAGGCTTTAATATATAGATAGTCGAGAAGATATGGAGCTAGAATTTAAACAAACACAAAAGAATTTTGTTACATCCAAAAACTTTAAAAAAAAAAATTAAAAGTTACTAGTTGCTGGTCTTAAATCATCTACGTAGTAATAGTAGTAGATCTATGTAATTTTTATCTAGTAATTTTTAATTTACTTTTTTTTAAGTTTCTGTGATGTAACAAATGTGTGCGTTTAAAAATTCTTTCACCACATCTTCACGACTATGTAAAGCTTTGATAAATAAAGGAAACTCTGTCGAAACGTTAGCATAATTGAATGTTTCTTTCTTGACCGATCGTCATCAAATTTCTTCATAACATAATAAATACTAGTAGATAGAAGTTTGACGCAATGTATTTTTTGTAATGTTCACAAAAGCAATGTTACAAACTCTGGAAAACAGAAACCAAACTTTGTAATGATAGTAATTATAGTCAAATCTAAAGGTTATTCTATCATAGAATTTAAACACATTACATAGTTCCTTGACTAAATCACTAAACTGTGATTACAACAAAGTTAAATCCTTTATTAATTAGGGAAGAAATAAATTTCACATCCTAGCAATTGTGTCAGTCATACTTTCTCGAATCTCTACGTAATTTTGCAAGAGTGCCTTGTGAATCACTAGCCAAGTTAGTGAGAAGGAAGGAAGTTATAAAAGTAAAGAGCGGGCTGAAAATGAAGTTTCAGTGAAGTGGCATCGGAAGATGGAAGTTTAGCGGCGTAACCAATGCTGTGCACAGGTGTCAAAACAAGATAGTTTACGGAGATTGCCTTCAGGGAACTGTTTCAAACTTTATACACAACTAGCGGGTTGTGCGGTGGATCAAGCGAGTATGAAGAGCAGCAGCATGCTTACAAAGTTCGCCGGCTAGAAAGCGTGAGGGAAGGTAAAAAAAATAAAAATATCAAAGTCCCTTTTTCCCTTACTGATCAAAACTTTTCTTTCAAATATGGTCTGTTTGTATTGAAAACAAAAATATATAGAATTCTAAACAGAACTTAAAGGAAATGTTCCAAAAGGAAAATATCCCAAATAAAAGTGATAAGTATATATCCAGAAATACCTTAGCAACCTCGTAAATAAAGTCATATTTCCAATTCATCGATATTCTTCAAATGAAACTTCTACTAGTAACACTTTTAATATACCTTAATAAATATTATGTAAAAGCGTGCATTATAATGAAGAAGCAACTGTACTACTGGCAAGCTTATCTCGTTATAAATACTCCAGAATCATTTTTCAAATAAAAGTGCCAAATTGAAGAAACCATTAAATAAAGTCTTATTTCATGTCAACCTTCATATCAGATGCAATGGTGGTAGAAAACTCAATTTCCAGCTTATAAATCGATCTTAATATCCAGATTCAGAGCAATAATAAAAAGTAATATACAAGGTGTCCCATTTAAACTGGCCACTTTTGAAATAATTCTTAACCGAAGAAAGATATCAAAAAAAGTGAACATAACGTTTGTTGAAGTATTTGCGCTCTAGTTTATGATGGTGTTACTGTTTTTTGATTTTATTGCCGCCTTACGCCTGAAATCGGTGATTGAAAGTTGCGATTTCCTTTTGACCCCCACTTATTGCTACTGTATTGAAAACTATTAAAAAATTGAAGAATAATGCCGTTAATTTCAATTCAATATTTCAAACCGTTGCCAAGTATTCAACCATAAAGATTAAATTTTCATCGTTTCTTTCCTATTTCTTTGTTTTATAAACTAAAATTAAAAGCGGATTTTCTTATTAATTTCTAATAAATAAGAGAGTTCAAATGCTGTCAACACTTAAAACCTACTTTAAAACCATAAGGTACTTAAAAATCAGGTAAAACATCATTAAAAACAAAACAATATTCCAGTTTATCTACAAAAATCTATAAAAAAAATATTTCGTATTTATTCAAAATGACCTGCGCTTAACCGCACAAGCACAGTCGCTTCTGGAGTTCTTGGTTCCCTGAAATAAATTTTTTCTTTGACTTATCCCCCCCAAAAAAAAATCAAGAGGGGTTAAATCTGGCGATCAGGAAGGCCAGCTTACCGGTCCCTGTCTCCCGAGCCAGCGGCTACTGAACATCTCATTCACTTAGCTCCTCGGCAGATCCAGAAGCACTTAATCCAAACATGCTTAGCAATTCCGGCAGACATGACACGATTAGCAACTTCATCTGTTGGGCAGCGACTGTGCCGGTTAAGCCGAGGAGGTCATTTTGAATAAATAGGAAATATATTTTTTATAGATTTTTGTAAATAAACTGGAATATTGTTTTGTTTTAATGATGTTTTACCAGATTTTTAAGTCCCTAATGGTTTAAAATAGGTTTTAAGTGTTGTCAGCATTTTGCTCTTGTAGTGGTCTTAGTGAACCACTGAACCCCCACCACTCATCCACTCTAGCGGAGAGAAACAGCCCCTCTCGCACAGAGAGGAGAGGCTCGGCGAGTGTATATATATACGAGAGAGACAGTCAGAGAGTCATTCTGTTCAATTCAGTCTTACACGTCAGACATCATTCTGTTAATTCACACTCCGTACATATCGTTTAGCCACGTCAGTCTATCAGTTCAGTTAGGTTCTAAACTCTAAAGTGTAAAGTCTTTGGTATACAGTCATATACATATATATATCAATTATATATCTTAAACCAAATCTTAAGGTGTTTATCTTTCATCAAATCAACAACCAACATCTCCTCACAACACTCTTACACTCTCTTATTTATTAGAAATTAATAAAAAAATCCGCTTTTAATTTTAGTTTATGAAACAAAGAAATAGGAAAAAAACGATGAAAATTTAATCTTTATGATTGAATATCTCGGCAACGGTTTGAAATATTGAAGTGAAATTAACGGCATTATACTTCATTGCTTTAGTAGTTTTCAATGCAGTAGTAATAAGTGGGGGTCAAAAGGAAATCGCAACTTTCAATCATCGATTTCAGGTGTAAGGCGGCAATAAAATCAAAAAACATTAATACCATCATAAACTAGAGCGAAAACACTTCAACAAACGTTATTTTTACGTTTTTGATATCTTTCTTCGTTTAAGAGTTATTTTAAAAGTGGCCCTTTTAAATGGGACACCCTGTTTCTTTTTCCCAAAAATTAAAAAAAAAAAATTATAAAATTAAAGATGGTGGTCTGAAAGCAGAGATTCCCAGCTAATGTATATATAAGTATAAGAAAGTAATTTCACTAAGTTCTTATGTTTATGTAAGTTTGCAAAGCTTAAGAATTAGAATTAGAATTAGAATGCTGCAGGGGGGGACTAAAACCCAGGCACCGCAGCCTCCCATTGAGGCTTATTGTGCCAACCCCTCAAACCTAGTAGCGGAAGCCTCCCCTCTTCATGAGGTCCAAAACCTTCCCCACCAGTCCCTCCTGAAGCACGATTTCCTCCGGTCTCAACGTGCCGAAGATCTCGTACCTCAGTCTGCCGATTGCAACGCAATCAAACAACAGGTGAGAGGCCGTCTCCTCCTCCTCCTGACACAGTCTGCACAAGGGCTCTACATCCACTAACCACACCTTGTGTAGTTGTTTTTTGAACCTGCCATGCCCAGTAAACAGGCCCGTTATCAGAGAGATCTGATACCTGCTTAGACCCAGGATGTATCTGGTCCTTCTTTCACACAGCTCTGGCATGACCATTTTGCCGTGTTTCGCTCCAGTACTCAGCCTCCAGTATCGGTTATGTTCCCTCCGAGTCCAGTCTCTCAGAGCCGCTCTTACCATACTTTTGGCCACCCCTAGAGCAGGTTCCGGTCCGAGGAAGGGAGCGTTCGCTCCCTCCCTGGCCAGTTGGTCGGCTATTTCGTTTCCTATGATCCCCTTATGCCCCGGCACCCATACTAGCCGAACTTTGTTGTGCCGGGCTAATGCCTCCAGGGAGTCTCTACACTCCCTGACCAAAGGGGAGGTGATTCTGAACGCCCGAAGACTATCATAAACTAGAGCGCACTTCAACAAACGTTATTTTTACTTTTTTGATATCTTTCTTCGTTTAAGAGTTATTTTCAAAGTTGCCCTTTTAAATGGGACACCCTGTTTCTTTTTCCCAAAAATTAAAAAAAAAAAAAATTATAAAATTAAAGATGGTGGTCTGAAAGCAGAGATTCCCAGCTAATGTATATATATGTATAAGAAAGTAATTTCACTAAGTTCTTATGTTTATGTAAGTTTGCAAAGCTTAAGAAAGTTTAGTAAGAAGTATCCCCAAAGGAGTCATCTTGAATACCTCAACTTTAACACACTAAACTCTCCCATACCTCCTACGCATATATATATGTATAGTAACGTTAGTGTGCCTACTCTAGCATACAAACTATACTTATTATGTACATATGTCATCTAGGATATTTCACTGAAACCTGAAAATTACTGTAATATATTCCCATCTTAACAATTTTTATTGTCCTAAACTAGTCGTTATTTTGTTGGATAAAATATTAAAGCGGGACAAACATTTTTCATTATGAAATTCCATCCTTTTTCCTTTTTTTTTAGAACTTTAAGTTAAATATTTCATATTTAGGAATTTTTCTTTAAATTATTTAGAATTTAATTATAGCTTCTCTTCCAAAAAATTGTATCTTATAAGAAATAAAATCCAACCATAATTTTAAATAAACTGTAAAACTTTTAACTAGATATTGGAGTCTTTTAAAGCAGTTCAAAGGCAAATAGATAATACGTGAGTAGTTGTGGTGGTTGGTTCCGCAGAGCTGGAAAGCATCAGAGACATTTTTCGTGGTAGCCTGCTTCATTTTGTGGTCATCGACCGGTTTCGGGCGTTCACTCATCTTCAGGATGCGTTTTTCAGACAGTGTGAAAACACAGACTTGCCCACAGCAAATTCACTTTTAAACTATATACGAGGTGTGTAAAAATTAAGTAATGAGACTGATTTTCTAGTGTTCGATCTGGCAACACTAGAGACGTGGCGCATGCGTGGTAGGGTAAGTAAACATCTGATACACGTCCAGTGCAAATTTGAAAATGCTAGAGTTGTTGCACTGTCCGTAGTGACTTTTTTTGTGAGCAAGGTTTTTTCAGTGCGTTTTAAAAATGAGTGACATCAATTACGAGCAACGTTGTGCTATCAGGTTTTGCTTCAGACTTGGGCACAGTGCAACGGAAACGTTTGAAAAACTGTGCCAGGCCTATGGAGACAATGTTTTGTCGAGAGCACAGGTTTTTAGGTGGTTTAAGCTGTTTGCAGAAGGAAGGGAATCAATTGAAGACGAGCCTCGCAGCGGAAGGCCTTCATCTTCAAGAACCGACGAAAATGTTGGCAGAATCCGCGATCTCGTGCGTTCAGATCGTCGTTTGACAGTCCGAATGTTCGGCGAAGAGTTGAATTTGACTCACACAACCGTTCATCAAATTTTGACTAATGAATTGGGGATGAGAAAAATTTGTGCAAAAATGGTTCCGAAAAATCTTTCACAAGAGCAAAAAAACATCAGAAAGGAAAGGAGCCTTGACTTTTTGGGAGCAATTGAAAACGATCCCAATTTTTTGGAACGTGTTATTACAGGAGGCGAGTCTTGGGTGTTTGGGTATGACCCAGAAACTAAGCGTCAGAGCATGCAGTGGCACACTTCAACCTCTCCAAGGCCAAAAAAAGCAAGAATAAGCAAGTCAAAAATCAAATGCATGCTGATTTGCTTTTTTGATAGCCAAGGAATCGTTCACAAAGAATTTGTGCCTCAATGCCAAATGGTAAACCAACATTTTTACCGAGAAGTTCTTGAGAGACTTCGAAAAAGAGTCATGCGTGTGAGACCAAACATCAAAAACAAGTGGGTGTTGCATCACGACAATGCTCCGTGTCACACCGCGATTTCTATTAATGAGTATTTGGCCAGTAATAACATTCCTGTGGCTCCTCAGCCTCCTTATTCACCCGACTTGAGTCCATGTGACTTTTTTTTGTTCCCAAATTGAAAAATCACCTCAAGGGACGTCATTTTGGAACATTGGAGAATATTCAAACAGCCGTAACCGACCAACTGAAGTCTATTCCAGTATCCGAGTTCCAGCACTGCTATGACGAATGGAAGAATCGTCTTCAGCGTTGTGTGGCTTCCCAAGGTAGTTACTTTGAAGGGGACAATGTTGAATTGTAATTTTATTTGAATAAAAAAAAGGTAAAAAATCAGTCTCATTACTTAATTTACACACCTCGTACATATACTATATATATGCGTAAACTGAATTTGCTCTGTGCAAGTCTGTGTTGTCACACTGTTTGAAAATCGCATCCTGAAGATGGGCGAACGGCCGAAACCGGTCGATGACCAGGCTACCATGGAAAATGTCTCAGATGAGATAATACGTGATATTGTCCCCTTCCCCCCACTCATCCGTTCAGAAAATTTGCCCCATCTTCAATGAACTAATAAAAAATTAAAACGTCGTTTTACAAAATTGTTCACAATTTTTTTATACAATAGCTGACAAAACCGTATAATATTTGCCGTATAATTATTATTAACAATAAATTTTATCCCTTCTCTAAGGGTTTTTTTTTCTTCGTCTACATTGTTGTTATCTATAATTCTGTAATTAATGATGAACCGAAGAGAGCCAGACTGGGGCGGTAGCTAGATAATATACCATTAAATCTTATTGTCCATTAGGTTACTACTTTTCATCTCATTAACTGTGTTAGCTCACCAGATGTTCCATGCAGATTACTCCTAATGTAGAATGATATTACAATGCCATTGTCATTACAGTTGGATCTTGTTAGGTTAGTGTAGTATTATGTTATGTATACTACATACTGAAAATGTTTTGTTATAAATTAATCAGTTAAACTTTATTGAATTATTTTTTGTTTTTAATTTTTATTGTTATTTACAGTAGTACAAATGCCATAAGTAAATGTTTGTGAATAATTATAAACAAAAGTGAATTAGCTAAAGAATATGATATTTCTGAAAGCTACAGAGAAAAATGGTTAGTTGCATGCGAGAAAAGGGAAATGCTTCGTAGACCAAAAGGATCAACTAGTTCAAATGTAAGTAGCAACTCTTCATTTGCTAATAAAAGAACCTATAGATTACATAAAATAGAAATCGAAAAGTTTGATGGCAAAATATAAAAAATTGGATTTCTTTCTGGGCCCAATTTCGAAAAATTCATGAAGATAAAAAGCCTAGACGAAGAAGACAAATTTCAGTATTTGAGATAAGCCACACTTAAAAGTTCTCCGGCATGAGAACTGGTAGATAGTTTCCTAGCTTCAGCTCCCAATTATAAAAATGTTATACAACAATTAAAAGCTAGATTTGGGAGAGATGGTTTATTAATCATACTCTATGTTAGAGAACTTTTGAAATTAGTCTTATCTAGAGTGTCTGATAATAAAGTATTACCCTTAAGAGTACTATACGATAAGCTAGCTACACAAGTAAGATCATTAGAAACCCTGGGTGTTACTTCAGAGAAGTATGCATGTAAATTGTTTCCCTTAGTAGAGTCTGCTCTTTCAGAGAATATTTTAAGAGAATGGGAAAGAGTAAGAGTATCACTAAGGACAAAAATATTGGTGAGAAGTTGATATTAGATCATTTGTTGAATTTTTTGAGACAGCAGGTTGAAATTGAAGAGCGTATGCGATTAGCCAGAGATATTTTCAACACTGATTGGAGTGAAAAGACATCTATAGTTAAGGAAAAGAAGGTACTTATGAAAGAGAACTGGTTTAGTTAATATTAAAGGGCATAATAGATCATCTTGTATGATTTGTGAAGGATCTGATCAGAGCGATAATTGTTTCAAGGCTCAAGAGATGAGTGCAGAAGAATTACAGAAGATATTAAATGGTAAGGGTTGTTGTTTTAATTGCATGAGGAAAGGGCATAACCGCAATCAGTGCCGAGGAACCTTAAGTTGTCTAATATGTAAAGGCAAGCATGTGCCCCTTTTGTTTGTTCTTAGGAAGGATTTCTATCCTGGGAAAGTTTCTAAAGAAGAAGAGAAAAAAGAAGCAAAGACCAGTGTTAATGCAGACAGTAAAAATTAAAATAAAAGGAAGCGTAGAAGGTACTGCAAGAGCTTTACAGGTTCTTTACAGGTGATACAGGCTCTCAACGTTCTTATATTAGCAAACGCCTTATAAATAAAATGTGTTATCGCCCCTTGAGGCAGGAAAGGATTCTCCATTCACTATTTGAAGGCATCCAAACGAAAATGGAGAACCCCCGCTGCTACAATGTGAAAATTACTAATATTAGCAATGATAATGATTATGCGTTTAAAGCATTGGACACAGATGCTATTTGCCAGTCAGTGCCTAGAGCTGCAGGAGGTAGCTGGACGGAAGAGCTTACTCAAATGGGCGTTACTCTCTCTGATGTGGAAGAGGGGCCGATAGAAGTTCTGTTGGGCGCGGACGTGGCAGGAAAGATATTAACTGATGAGAAAAGAATCCTCAAAAATGGACCGGTTGCTTTTGAAACCACTCTAGGATGGACACTAATGGGAAAAATTGAGACTCCATACGAAGATATGGTTAACATAAATTTACTATGCCATAACTCACAAGTTTGTGATTTATGGAGATTGGACATCCTCGGCATAGAGGATCCTATGAATTACACATCTAAAAGAGAAGAATGGCAATTAGCCGAATATCATTTTCAAAATTTGATTAAAACATTTATGGATGGGAGGTATGAGGTGAGTTTACCATGGGTGGATGGTCATCCGCCTCTCTCAAGCAGTTTCAGGATGGCTTGGAGAAGACTTGAAGGCACAATGAAGAAATTGGAATCCCTACAATTGAAGTCACAATATGAAGAAGTATTAATGGGGTGGCTTCAAGAAGGAATAATAGAGGAAGTGTCATCTCAAGATTGGGAACAGGGCATTACTTACCCCATCGCCCAGTTGTGAAAGAGGGCAGCACGACACCCTTGCGGCCAGTATTTGATGCGTCTGCCAAGGAGAAGGGACAGCCTTCCCCAAATCAATGTTTAGAGACAGGTAAAAACCTTATCGAACTTATACCTAATATACTTCTCAGATTTAGGATAGGAAAAATAGGTATAGTTGCCGATATAAAGAAGGCATTTTTACAGATATCTTTGGATGTCGCAGATAGAGAGTTTCTTCGGTTCTTGTGGGTTGACAAGGAGGGCAACATAAGAATTTTCAGGCATTGCAGAGTAGTATTCGGTGTCACTAGCAGCCCGTTCCAACTCATGGCAGTGATAAATCATCATTTGACTAGAGCAGAAGAAAATTTAGTTGATAGACAGCAATCTTATTCCTTAAAAACAATTAAAAAACTATGTTCAAGTTTTTATGTGGACAATTGGGTCACTAGCTTGCCGAGCGTAGATGCAGCTTATCAGTTCCAGAGAGAGGCTACAGCTATTTTTGAAATCGGAAGATTTGAATTAAGACGGTGGGAGTGGACGGACCCCCAAGCGACCGCACCAGCTGAAACCTCATTATTCGGTATTGTATGAGACAAGCAAAGAGATAGTTTGCGAATCAATCCAGATGCGTTCTTAGAGCAAAGTACCCAAAAATCAAAAATTGTCACTAGACGAAAGATCTTGTCTGCAGCACAACGTCGCTTTCACTCCCGCCCTAAATGCCCGTTGAGTTTCTGTTATTGAAAGAGTACTAATAAACCATTCTACGGCACAAATACGCTCCCTTACTGGCCAACGCTCCATGGCTAACTGTCTCCTAGGAAACAAAACAAATGAGTGATTTGACGACCGAATCTCCAAGGCCAACTTTATAGGTTGCACACATACCCAACGAAAAATGCCGGGATATTTTCAACAACTGAAAATTAAAATCTGTTCATTGTTTCTGCCAGACCCTTGTATGAATTGTTGAAACATCCTCCCTATTCTCCAGATTTGGCTTCCTCTAACCTTAAGAAATTTGTGGGTGAAAACATTTTGGGTCAAATGAAGAGGTGATAGTAGCGGTTGATGGATATTTTGAAGACCTTCCAGAATCGCACTTCAGAAACGGTATCCAGTTATTGGAGAAACGTCGGGCAAAGTGTATTGAACTAAAGGGAGAGACTACAATGAGAAATAAATGTATTTTTAAAATTAAAAAAAAAAAACTCATTTTCACTACTACGCCGGGAACTTTTCATGTTGCCCATGTATAAAATTCATGAAAACTTGGTAAAAAGTAAAAAAAAAGTTTATATAAAATTTAATAGACTTAAATCATTCTTGTTTGTTTTACTTTTAAGGGTGGAAAAATATTTCCGTTGAGAAAAATTATTAGATTTCCTGAGTAAGTGTTTTCCTTTTTTTTTGTTTAAAGAGAACTAAAACTACGTGAACCCCAAACAGCAAATATGTCGAAATAAATTATTAAGTTTTTATATTTTTTATGCCCAGCATGATTCATGGTTCTTCTCTACGAGAACTGTAAATAGAATGGCGAAAATTGCAGTCTATTTCCTTCCTAACTTTTACGTTTATTTATAGTTATATATCCGTAAAATACAGTTGATTTTATTATCACTATACTTTTGCTTTTCTTGGTTATTTTTCTTTTTGAATTGGAAAATCGTTTGTTAAATATATATTTCACCAAATGATATTTTTTCTGTTTCAGCATTTTTATATTTTACTAGAATAATTAATTTGTAAAATTTCATATCAATGTTTACTATAGTAGCACTTAACAGAAACCAATTTGCTTACGTTCTTGCCTTTCATACAATCAACTTACTCCTGTATCATGAAACATATTGCCTTTACACTCACACTCTTTGTAAACAGCACGAAGACCACCATATCTTCCAGCTTGAATAGGCATACTCATACTTGCGTGATGCTTTCAAAGATCCATCCCTATAAGAGGGATTCCTTCTGATAGAATTGAAGATTTTTTTGTTTTTGACTATTCTTTACAGTATCAGGTTACCTGCTATGTAGGGAAGATTAGTTATGATTGAATCAGTCTGGTGTGATACCTGATAATTATCTCCGGTATTATACGGATGTTTCCAGAATGTATGGTCGGTCGGAAGCTACGGCGGTTTATGATATTCTTTTCTTGTATTTTGGATGAGCGGTACATTACACTAACATAAAAACGGGTTTGTATCTGCTTGGACAGCTAAGTTGCGTTGAAGGCACTGAGTTACACATCTTCACTCCCAAGTTGTACTAGAATGATCTAGAAGACATTGTAGTGGAAGGACGAAATCGAAAAATAATAGTTTTTAAAAATAATTTAGAATATTTTTCAGTATCGAAAATTGTATTTTAATATTTTATATTTATCTTACTACTGTGAATTTACCTTCAAGAAGAGTGTATTTTAGAACCAGGTATATTAAATCTGGTCATTGCTATTTAGAAAACAAAGGCACAAAAATCCGTTAATATAATACAATGAGACTTGGCCAACTGCTTTGTTAGAGAGCATTCCTTAGAACAGTCTGCACTTAGCCTTCAAACAACTAAGGTCGCATTTCTGCTTCCAAAGCCAGAACACTTCAGGAATCGCTGTCTTAGTATCAGTGCCAGTTTCACAATATATTAAATTAGTTTATAATATCAAATAGCTTGTAGTTATTATTTGAAAGATTATACTTAATTGTTAACAGTGGTGACTTCTTAATTATTCTTAATACTTCTATCTCTATCTCAAGCATAATTACAAGCCCTAATACGAAATCGCTCGTGCTACTTACCACAAACAAACATCACCAATCACATTACAACTTGAAGAGCTATCTTCCTTGAGGGTGTACTTCTAGGCTGGGAATCAGGTAATATGGGATTTTTTGGGAATGAGAAGCTGAATAGGTTTGTCAAATTAGGCGCCTCTCTCCCTTTCATTGATCCTATGGACCAATTCAGCCCTACGGATTTGCAGACTGGGAATCCGGTCAGGGCTATTAGTGAGATATGGCTGTGTTTTTCACGGACTTCTCTCAGGTTAGATCTCTTATTGGGTTTCTTATAGTTTAAGGAGACGCCTCAACGTAATGTGGCTCATGCCATACTTCTTTTTAGAGTTTGCAAAAAAAAGAGGAAGAAACACTCATCCATCTTATGACAGAATGCTTGGGTTATTCGGTATAGAATTTCTATGGAAGAGCTATTTCCCTGTGTGGTAATGGTATGATTTTTCAGACTATGGTAAATCTTAGATCTGGGTCTGGATTTTTGTTTTAGATCCGGTTTATTGTTGTTGTTTTTCTTTGGGGTAGCTATAGGGCCCCAGTGGGGTATTGGATAGCGTAGGCTTTGGTCTCTTCCCACAGACAAGTGATAATAATAATAATAATACTACTATATTCATAGTGTATCGATATTATCGACGATGGAGTAGGTTTTCAACGAAATCGTGCCTGAAACACTCCTATTGTCCCACTTTCCTCAGCCAATGTTTTTTATTTTTGAGAAGAAGTCTAGTAAATAATTTTTTTTTTTTAATTTAAGGCGCGTCAGCATCTATGGTTATTAGCGCCCGGAGCCTTCTCAATGCACTGCCGGCCTCCGGACAGTGTACTCTCGCTGCAGACAACACTGTCCATCACCGAACAGTGAGCTATAGAGGCTCCTAGGAAGAAAAATCTAAGGGTAGCACTGGACTCGAACCCGGGATCTCCGCGCGAAAGTCCAACGCGCTAACCACTTAGTTAATCCCTCCCCTAGTAAATAATTTGCTGATGATATTATTGAAGAAATTGCCTCAGTAATTACCAGTTTGATTAGTTGGGTAATTTGAAGTTGGATGAATCAAGGATCAGCGTGATATGTGACACAGAAATTTTTTTATAAGTTGAAATCAACTCTTTACATAAACTTAATGAATCAGACGTCTGACGACGGAGAAAAATCGAAACCGATCAGAATTAATGAAAAGGGGCATGGATAAAAAAAAATGGGCTTTTACAGCATTGCCGACACAACAACATATTCAAGAAAGTAGCCCATATTGGAGTTTTAGATCTGGAAAAATACATAGTCAGAGAAGCTCGCTGGTAATTGGAGACTCTTGGGTTTAGCGTATCTAGAATATTTATTGCACGTTTCTAGGATTTTCAAAATATTCAATGACAGATTCCAAAATGAATACATGATAAATCTTCTAAGCTGCAGAAGATTTAGTCCTATAGCCGCTTGTTCTACACATTTACCTCTAAAGAATCCACTCCTACTTAAATTAAGCCTGCTTTCATTAAGTACTCCAAATTGGGATTGTAATTTTATGGTTAGTGCTTTTGGGATGCTTAAACGTCTTGATCAAGCCAATCATAAATTAATTGGCAACTATCTCATTAAAGATTCATCAAACATGGGCTTAAAGTTTGTTTACAAAAAAAAAAAACAAAGTACAAACAATATCAGCAAAAATAATTGCGATCCGCAGATAATTAGAATTTTAGATACGTTACTTCTTCCAACAAATTAGGACAGTAAATGTACACAATGAGAGAAATAGGTTTTTTTTTAGTTATGTATTAATGAGTGAAGATAGTTATTTCATTTAATTATATCCAAGCACTTCTAGATAAGTATCGGTGGAAATTCTTCGTCAGATGGGCCGGCCGGGGACGGTCGCTAAGAATTTCACTCTGTAACAATGAGATATCTTCCGCCCACAATTCTGCCGTTTAGCAACTTCCTCTCATCACCTCCTTTCCCCCTGCTCCACTATCCACCATTCCATGCCTTCTAATTCACGGAGTTTTAGCAAAACCGGGCTACTGTGTAGAATGGACTGGGCCAAGCCCCTAAAATAAGGGGTGGTTGCCTTCTCGTTAATTTATACCCTTTTATAAATTGCTCACAGTAATCTTTTCCTCCTCTTTTGGCCTGGTCTCTCTCTTTCCTTATATATATATATATCCTCGGTCACGAGAGTTCCTCACCTAGCCTCCCAGTCCAAATCTTTGTCTTCATTTCCGAAAACATAGCCCCAGTCCCTTCCCCTCCCGCTACTATACCCAGAACCGTCATCTTTGCCTCCAACCTTCCCACCATTTTCTTTGGGCCGCTCATCTTTCGCTTCATTATAAATCAAAACAGAAAAAAAAACGCTTGAATGAGCCCCATTATTAAATCTTTCAAGTGTTTTGAGAAAGAATTTTCGTTAAGATTTTTCTTACAAAATCCTCTTCAAATGTTTCACTTGATTTCATCCCCCCACCATCCCTATCCCACACCCCGATAATTGGAAATGAATTTTCCAACTTTTCTGACAATCATTTGTGTTAATAATATTCAATGATGTTGATTTTTTTTTTTTTATTATGTAATAAAAATTATAATTGAATAAGTTTATTATTTATCACTTGTTATTACTTCTTTGGATTTACATAGGATATCCCAAGGTTAAACGGCATAACTTCAGGGATCAATTCCTTGGGTCACAGCAAGAAAAACAACATGTATCTGTAAACACTTTGTTCTCATGTTAAACGCGATAATGACTCAAAATCCTGTTTTTTCTTCCTCTTTTTCATATTTTTCTCAAAAACTGTAAACTTTATCGAAAAATAAATGTTACAGAGGAAAGAATTCTAAATCTACGATACCAAAAATACAGTATCTTTAACAAAAATATCAAAACAAAATTTATCTTTAGTGGTTCAAGTGATAAACGGACTTTAGAATTTAAAAAATGCTAACTAAACATGCCATTCAAACGATGATCTTATTTTTGTTTCTTATTATTTTTATTAGGGTTAATTATTACTTTGTTAGCAATTATTTTTATTTGTTTCTTATTATTTTTGATTCTATAGGAATTATTTAACAAATTCCCACTTGGAATAATCAATGAAAATGATACTAAAATTCTTTCTAAAATGAAGTAAAAAAAAAAGTAAACTATCCAAATTAATTACCTTGTTATTCAAAATTTCTTGCTCGCTGTTCGAAGATAAGTTTGCACCTGACGAAAACATGTTCAACACCAGTTCTCATTTGCTGTTCTTGAATTTTAGCAGAAGCAAAACACTAATTTTTAACGTACCTACAAAAAAGCTGGAACACACATACATACATACACACATCAATGCATATATAATATATCTGGTATTTTATCCGTCATAGCATGCAATATTTCTTTTATTCCTTAATAAAATGCCACCATGACATCTCACCCAATATATTCTTAATGTAATTTAAAACATAAATTAATATCATTAAAAAATAAGGCATGATAAATAAAATTGAATATATTTGATTTCCCCTATTATTATTATTATTTATTTTAATATCATCAATTTTCTCTTGTATTAATCTTGCTTTTGTCCTTCATATTTTTGATTTATTATTTTTACAAGCTTTGGACTATTCTGAAACTTTGCATTGCCTTTCTTCAAACTTTATCTATTCTTATTGGTTTATAGTACGCTCCTGAATTTTGTTATCCTCCCCCTAATAAAAATGACTTGATAAAAGACTGAGCATACTTACTAACAGTTATAAAGAATCCTTCAAAACATGCTATTTATTATACACTATTTTCTAATGTCTAATCATAATTTATAATAATTCCATTTTGTCATTAAACACATACATATATAGTAACATAACCTTATAACTTCCCGCATATATATACAACCAACAAGTGTGAGTGTAACTGAAACATTACGTTGAAGTGACCTCTCTACACGAACTTGGTGAATTTGCTCTGAGATTAATGAAAATCCGAAACCGGTAGATTGTTGATTTTTGTAGGGGATTAATGCACTGAGAGATCTATTGTGCTCCCGGAGCATTCTCCAATGCACAGCCAGCCTCCAAGCAGCGTTCTCTGGCTACAGAGAACTGCCCATCACCGGATAGCTGTAGAGGCTCCTAGAAAGAAAAAATCTAATGGCAGCAGGCTAGATTCGAACCCGGGGCCTCCGCGTTGCTAGTCCAGCGCGTTACTACTGAGCTAATCCTTTCCTTCTCCGTTAGCAATTAAGTAGGGACGGAGACCCTAGTTTGTGTACTGTGTTTGTCCTTGTCTGTAAAGTTTTGAGTGTATGTAGTTTAAGTGTATTGTGTACTGTCCTGATGTAGTGCATGGATTACTGAGCTGTGTAACCCGTGGGGTCGCTATTCCCCAAGTAATTGCATGCAACAGATACCCCTTGCAGGCTAGATATTATCCAGCATTGCGGACCATCCGAACCTATCATGCCAGACCTATATCTCACTCTTCAATGAAAGGTTTCTTGGATGATGAAGGAAACTGGTTCTTCAACATTTTTAGTGCCATATATTTCATGGATTTTGAAAAGATTAGATGTGGAATTATTTATGATAGTAGAACGTTCATGATGGTTTAATAAATACCGCTGATTGTTCACTATAACTTTCGAAAGAATTGAAATAAACCTATATAAATCTAAAAGGGGCTTTGAAGCATATAAACAGTGAAGAAATTTATTAATCTCTCGCCAGAAATTTCATGTTATGCCATTATTATGGATCACATTTGCCGTTCACAGTTAGTTATTTGGAAACTAATTTTGCCAGTCCGATCATTAATAATGTTTTGAAAATTTTGAGAAGCAATTTTGTTTCCACCCACACAATTTTATGGAAGGAAATAAAACCAATAACGAAGATGGCGTTACACACACATAAAACAAATTTAACTACCAGAGCCCATATTAAATTGCGACGTACGAACGGTGTCATTCCTCTAACTTCACATATAATAAACTCTGGCCCTTTTGTCCTTCACTTTGTTCCTTCCTTCCTTGTTCCTTTCATTTGTTTCTTTCCTCATCATTACCATACTACACACTGTATATTCGCTGCCTAAATCACAATATACTATGCATTCTCTCTTCCTCACTCTCTCTCTCTCTCTCTCACACACACACACACACACACACACACACACACACACACACACACACACACGATCTGTCACATGTGAAATGCAGTTTCATGTAAACATTAAAGCTATACATACTATTTTAGATCCTTTCAGAAACTCAATAGAAGATTTATGTTGAAAAACTAATTATGAAGTAGAACAGCTTTTGTAACTGACTTTTCAAAGGCAATAAAGTGAGTGCCGTTTCTGTCTGAAAAATAATTCTTTTAACTGGTTGGTCTGTTTGTAGAGTAGCTCAGAATTTTGATCTATTAACATTTATTGCAAAATACTGATAATCCCAGGCTTCGGATTAAATTCGCGGCTGTGCTTTGGTGAAAACCGAATTTCACCCAAATTCTCACAGAGTCTTTTCCAGCGTTAGTGGTATAAATGGATGTGAAAAGGAGAGAGAATTAAAGAGAATGAGTTTAGGAATGAGAAATAAACTAGATGATATGCTGAACACTGTGTAATGAATAGAACGCACAAACTGCAAGGACTTATACAGTTGAATAGAAGTTTGGGAGCGAGAATAATAAAGAGACAGACTGGCTGAGTAAATAAAAAGTAAAGAGATAGGTTGCTGACTGGATGTACTGTTGTGAACTATTGTGCTGTCGCTCTATTTATACGAATCGAAGTCTCTCTCCCTAGTCTGGCCTTGGTAGGGAGTAACTAACTTTCAATTCATTTGATGTGTGCTTCTTCGCTCTTCGGATCCTATGAATCTTTAATGATTCAGATCCTATTATACTGGTTTAAATTTTAGATCAACATTTTCACAATTAATGTCCAATTATAGTTAAATATTCAGAGTTTGAACAAAATTCATGGGAAGAGAAAGTGAATTAGAAACTAGCATTTTTTTTACTTTCCGTTACTCGTAACAGGAAGAAATTGTGATCGTAACGAATTTTCCAAATTGAGTTTTTGAGATCTTGTGAGTATGAGAAAATCTTTTTTAGCGAATAATCTGTGAATAAAATATCTCAAAAACGAAGAATTTGATATAAATCATACACGATTTCTCTTACTGAAGTTTAATACAATATTGTAAAATTGACTAAATTTTTTTAAACTTTGAAATATATGTTTCCAGGGCTGTGACATAAATATAGAAGGGCACCCTTGATAGGCACCCTTGACTCAATTAGTTACATTTCATGTAGTTACATTAGCAGGAGTGTTTGGGCCTAGAACCAAACACTCGGAACCCATGGGTAGGTTTGCTAGCATCTTCCAGGCGGAAATTCACGCTATTGGAAGGTGCGTTCAGTTGAACCTTGACAGAGGATATCGGAATCAGGAGATAGTTATCCTATCCGACAGTCAGGGGGCCATTGAGTTCTTATGTTATCAGTTCTAAAATGGTATGGGAATCCCTAGGTAAGCTCAATGACCTAGACAGAAGAAATAAAGTTACCTTATATTGGGTGCCGGGACATGTAGGCGTGGAAAGCAATGAGGTAGCCGACACCGTGGCAAAAGAAGGCGCTGTATCTCCTCTCATTGGGCCAGACCATCGATCTTGGTGGAGTCCAAGTGTGGAGACCACAGATCTTGGTCGCCGACCAAGTACTCTTAGAAGAAATCAAGAAGGAGGAAGTGGTGAAAAGAGTTTGTCTCTGGAACACCATCCTGTCTGGGTGGTTATAACCAGGAAAGGTCGAAAGCTTGCATCAGACTGACTAGGAATAGGATCCGTAACGGGATTCCTTACGGGGCATTGCAGACTCAGGGGACATCTGAGAAAGCTTGGCCTAGAAGATGATGGCACATGCAGATTCTGTGGAGAGATGGAGGAAACTCCGATACATCTCCTCGCAGACTGTGATGCTGTCATTCAAAGAAGATTTAATAGTCTGGGCCGTTACCAGATAAGGGAGGAGGAAATACCCACCCTAGAACCTTCCAGGATTTTAGGATTCCTTAGGGAGCTCAACCTGGAGTGGGTACTGTAGATGAGTCAGCTCATCCTCGGCGCCAGAGGGGGTACAATAGATCAAAATAATGGTCGCAGTATAGAACCCTCAAAAAAAAAAATGTAGTTACATTATAGCTCAGAAGACAGCGTTTATAGCATTGAAGGAACTCAAATAGTTCAAACGCCACAATAGAATTTAACGCCACAAATTCCGCAAAACTTCCTAAAATCAGTATTTTTGTAAATGTCTTTTAAATAAAGTTATAGAATTTTCAGAGATATTTTCCGTGATAGCCTGCTTCTTTTCGTGGTTATCGACCAGTTTCGGGATGTTTTTGTCAAACAGTGTGATAAAATAGAGTTGCACAGAGCAAATACAGTTGATACACTCCTACTCTTAATACACTCCTACTCTTAATACACTCCTACAATTGAGTGTATCAACTGTATTTGCTCTGTGTACTACACTGTTTGACAAAAACATCCTGATGATGGGCGAACGCCCGAAACCGATCGATGACCACAAAAAGAAAACAGGCTATCACGGAAAATATCTCTGATGCTTTCCAGCTCTGCGAAACCAACCACAACAATTATACTCGTAGAATTTTATTTGTGGAGTCACCATTCTCCAAAGTTTAAAGAATAACGTTCGTTGATGGCCTATTTAGAGAAAATTTCAAAATATTAAATAAAACCTATTCAATAAAGACACACTTCCGGTGTACCAATTTTCATCAAATTTAGAATTCTAGCAGTTTTACTAATGGGTATTAATACGTATAATGTTGGTGATAGTATCATATATAGTACTGAAGTGGTACTTTAGAGGAAATTCGTTACGCCGTTTCCGATAAAATTACGGAAAAAAAAAATTCAGTAAAGTCGTACTTCCTGAGGAATTGCAAATCTTCGAAACTGGTTAATGATCAGAAAAAAGAAGCAGATGCTTATAATAAAGTACTAGAAATTGTCTAGCCAAACTAATTCAACGGATTTTATAAGTTTTGCTTCATTCTAAATGTTTAATTGTGCTCATTATCAATAGTATTACTAATATTATAATTTTGTAACGTTTTTTTCCCTCTAAACTAGCTACTGCAACTAGTTTTAAGTGGATTGGTATAGATAAAATACTCTAAACTTCAATAATGAAACACCAATTTATTGTTATACACAATAAATACAAAAAAACAACACTTAATAATAATTAACAGTTTAAACCACAAAAGTTCACTTTGTTCACGTTCTGTACACTTCCCACAAACGTACACTTCGTTTGTAACTGGAAAACTCTCCCAACTCTCTGCGGTCCCACTATTTATACCGGTGGAGAATCTTCTAGAATCTTCTCAATCCTTCCAGAAAGAACTAGAGCGCGTCGCCAGCGCTTCCAGCGGCCACTAAGAGAACTTAAGGTTCCTACTTTCTCTCCTAGATGGCACCACTGGGCTGCTATACAATATTGTACAGTGCTGATGTCTGGAAAATATGAATTCTCCTTATTTTTATTAAACAGACATGATTAATGCTTGTTATTAGGAAAGGATGTAGCTCAGTAGTGGCGAGCTTAATTCCCATGCTGAAGTTCCGGGTTCGAGTCCAGTAGAGCGGCCCTTAGATTTTTGTCTTCCTAGAAGCTTCTACAACTGTCCGGTCATCAACAATGTTGTCTACAAAGAAAGAACAGGGACCGGCAGTGTACTGGAGAAGCTCCGGATTTCTACTCGCTTTTATCCGAATCTTTAAGTAATAATAATTCATTTATTTGTTCAAAACTGAGCTCATACAAAGGGTTGCTGTTTACAATTTTTCTTAAATTACATTTACAATAAGAACATAAGACGAATTACAATTTAATTGAATTTCATTGATAAATTATCTTTATGAAAATATTAATAATAATCATCCGAAACTAGACTTATACAGCGTTTTGGAATAGTTAAAACAAATAAAACAAAATAAAATAAATGCAATAATTATAGAGTATTCTTCCTTTAAAAATAAAACAAAATCAAAATAAGTATTAAATCGTTATGCTTAAAAGTAAATTAGATAAACAGGTTATGAAGCTAAGATAAAATAAATGAAACAAAACATAAATTAATTAACTTTCAAAAGGACTGGATCTTTAAGTATTCAGAACTGTATAACAATGATCAGTTGCCTAAACAATATTTACTATAAAAAAAGCTATTAAAAATATTATAAAAATAAAAAAAGTAAAGTAAAATAATGCTTATTTTTCCAGGCGGACTTAATGTCCAAACTTCCGTTCAAGTTATTAATATTATATAGGTATGATTTGATATTTAATACTTATACATTATAAACATATTTAATTATTCTTTTTAACAACTTATTTTTAGCCATTAATAAAACAGCTGGTAGTATGTGCAAACTCACGTATTCCAGTTTAAGCTCCCTTATTTTCCCAAAGTGTACGTAAATATCCACAGTGTGGTAAGCACCAGTTTACCAAAAGTAATCTGGCAAGTGACGAAGAGAGAGAAAGGGAATTATAGAGTGAGGACAAAGAGAGAGTGAAGTTTAAGTAAACACAAATATTTCAGCAAGTGTGTGTGCATAATAAACCCTTCATATGTGGACAAGTCCATTATCGTCTTGTTCACCAACCAAAGGATTAACTTACATTTATTTCCTCTTACAGGGGGGGGGTCCTTACAAACTCAAACATACAGAAATGTTTTATAGTTTAATACTTGTATAAAGTAAACAATGGCGTGACAAATTATGTTCGTGACTTTTTAAAAAAATCTAGGCTAAATATTATTAAAAAAAATAAAATATTAAATTTTCATTTTATTACTTTTATTCTAGAAGGAAAATTATTATTACCCATAAAAGTAAAAAATAAATAAATAAATAGAATCATAATTATCAAATTTGAAAAAAATTTCTAACATCGACTATAATAAAAAAAAAATAAAGTGAATGAAATTAAATTTTAAGCCGTTTTGATTTCATAACTTTTTGACATAGGCACGGAATCCAACTCACATGTTATCAGATGACACTTTTTCCGATATATTAGGCACTGTCTGTTATTGAAAAATCATGTTTTCGTTTTGATAACTAGGAATATCAATACCTCCGACTCATATGAAAGAAGGTGAATACAGATGAACTTTGGCTATCACTAATAATCCAGCATGGTTGTTCAAAAGATTTTTCGTGTTTATTTATTTTTGCAAAAGTGCACCCGCTCATTACTTTGTTGTTTTTTTTTCTATTACTCATTAGCGTATGTGATACAGAAAGGAAATAATTGAATTCCAAGTTATGCCCGATTATTATACGATGGAACAATATGCGGGTATGGTTTTCGTATATGGTTAAGTAGACACGGCAGTGGAATGGGAAGCAATCAGGAAATTTGCACGAAGTTTCTCCGAACGGCCGGATGCCCGAAAGACGTACGTCCTCAGTGATTTATCGCACTTTGAGAGTGACTGACAACCTTCCTCAACTGTCTGTCAATATGCGAGGGTCTATTTCCGATAGGCAGATATTCTCCTTGACCCTTACTTTTTGCCAGGAACTCTGAATTCGAATTCATTCGTTTGCTTCTTGGAAAATGAGCTTAATCCTCAACTAGCAGATATCCCCGTCCTTATTAGACGACAAGCCTGTTTCCAAATAATGTATAATAGATGTCCATCACATAGTAGCAGGGGTGTGATTGAGTGGTTGACAAATAACTACTACCCGAGATCCCGCACACCGACAGGTGTGTGATGGATGCCTGTAATTATATTTTATAAATTTCAAGAAAAATATTATTTGAAGTAAATTTGTACATTTGCTGGCAAAAGTTTACAAAAGACAGATAAAAGGGACATCATACCGTTATTCAAGACAATATACTCCTTTCATGAAAACTCCCTCCAGACATACCAGCATTTTTTGAAGAGCATTATTTCATGAGTCGTCTTACAGTATTCAACCAGTATTCATTATAGAGAGAACATCAGTGCACAGAGTAAAGTGTTTAACATTGTATTTTAAATCAATCTACGTTATTTCATTATTACAATAACTTGTATTTGTTATTCACATTATTCAATAATTCAAATATAGTCAATTATTTCCAATATTTTATCCGTCGTAGCTTGTATATTCCGCTTGTTCCTGATCGTTTTCGGATTTTCATCCATTTCAAAGCAAATTCACCAAGTTCGTGCAGAGAGTTCACTTCAACGCAATGTTTTGGTTACACTCAGACTTGTTGGTTTGTTGGCTGTATGATGATATACAATGTGATATACATGATAAACAATAAAAAAACCAATAAGTGTGAGTGTACCAGAAACATTGCGTTGAAGTGAACTCTCTACACGAACTTGGTGAATTTGCTCTGACGATGGATAAAAATCCGAAACCAGTCAGAAACAAAACGGATATGCATGCTACGACGGATAAAATTCCAGATGTTATCCAGCATTGCGTTCAATAGTCAATTATTTATTGTAAGCAGCCCACAAACAATATACATGCAATTCAACACAAACTACACTCAACCAATAACATTATAGTGTTTGAGGACAGTCATTCTAGGTGGGCAGTCATTCTCAAAATACATTATTCCCTGATTGTCTTCCAATCCGTTGCCGTCTACGTAACCATACATGAAAACCATATACGCATATTCTTCTTTCATACAATATTCAGGCATGACTTGTAATTGAATTATTATTTCACTCATGTATCGGATAAAATAATGAGTAACAGAAAACAAAGGAATGATAGGTGCAGTTTTGCAAATATAAACATGAACATCTTTCTACAATCAAGCTCGATATTAGTGATGGCCTGAAGTTTATCTGTATTCACCTCCTTTCATATGAGTCGGCGAGTTATCCAAACAAGCACATTATTTTTCAATAATAAATCGGACAAACAAGAGTCACATGATAACCCTCCTTTTCCTCCCAGATACCATCTAAATTTTTGTGGTAATTCTATCAGCCACTTTGACGGGTACATAGAAAAAAATTAGATGGATAGATAGATATATTCTACCGGGGGAATGGCTATTCAGCCTATGCCACCGCGACACACCCAAGGATCTATTGTGACACCCCCCTAGTTGGAGACCCTCCCCCTATCCTGTCCTTAACCGAACTGTGGAATTGGGGGGAGGGGCTCCCAGGTGGTCAATCAAAGCACCCGCCATCAGAGCACCCTCTCGAGTCCTGCTTGTCTTAGAAGACTTAATAGGTCCGAGAGAGGGCCCTGGCTGAGGCTTGTTGGCACCAGCTTCTCTTTACGAAAGAGGCGGTACCTTAGCCAGACCAGCCCCTCGCACTGACATACCACATCCAGTGCCGTCTCCTCTTCTTCCTGACAAAACCTGCACAGGCTATCCGTTGCCAGGCCCATGCGATGCATGTGCTTATTTAATCTACAGTGGCCAGTGAGAATGCCAACTGCTATCCTTATGGCCACCCGGCCTAGTTGGAGTAATTCTGCAGTTAGCTTGGGCGAGTAGCTATAGATAAACTTTTTCGCCTGTCTCTGGCCTGGAGTGTTGACCCACCATTCCCTTGATCGGTCCTGCATCCATAGCTTAATGGATGCACTCCTGAGGCATCTTGAGACACCGCAGAACGGCTCCGGCCCGATAAGCGCTCTCATTGAACCCTCCCGGGCCAGGCGGTCCGCCGCCTCATTGCCTCTGTGACCCGAGTGCCCAGGTACCCAAACCAGGAAGACCTTATTATGGCTACTAATTTCCCTAGTGCACCTAGGCAGTCCCACACCAGCCTTGAGCTGATCTCCCACGAGTCAATTGCCCGCAGAGCAGCCTGGCTATCCGAATAAATGACGACTCTGGAGTTATGCACTCCCCGTCTTCTTATTTCGGCGGCGCAGATAATAATCGCGACTAGCTCCGCCTGAAAGACCGTAGCTAGCCTTCCCAGGCTCACCGAGATATTACATCTCGGATGAGCCCCGTACACGCCGGCTCCCACTCCGTCACCCATCTTGGACCCGTCCGTGTACCACATAGATTCGCCTGTAATTGGCGGCCCATTCTTCCATGCCCCTCTGTCTAATATCAAGACTTTGAAGGGTTTTTGGAAGTCATACCTAGGAGTCATTATATCCGTAGGCAGGCCCAATCCGTTGCCGTCTATGTAACCATACATGAAAACCATGTACGCATATTCTTCTTTCATACAATATTCAGGCATGACTTGTAATTGAATTATTATTTCACTTATGTATCGGATAAAATAATGAGTAACAGAAAACAAAGGAATGATAGGTGCAGTTTTGCAAATATAAACATGAACATCTTTGTAGTACAATCAAGCTCGATATTAGTGATGGCCTGAAGTTTATCTGTATTCACCTCCTTTCATATGAGTCGGCGAGTTATCCAAACAAGCACATTATTTTTCAATAATAAATCGGACAAACAAGAGTCACATGATAACCCTCCTTTTCCTCCCAGATACCATCTAAATTTTTGTGGTAATTCTATCAGCCACTTTGACGGGTACATAGAAAAAAATTAGATGGATTTGGACTTATTAAATGTAGAACTTTTTGTGAAATTTCTGGTTTTGAACAGCGAAACAATTGAGCGTGATATTTTTTCAGAAATTAATATCCGAAATTTTTCCTTTTCTATACTAAAATAAGAACACTTCCTTCTACTTAGTGCATGACATTTAGGAAATTTCATGCACTTTCCAACGGTGTAATTAGATTTATTAGCACTAGCAGTGTAGGATCTACGAGTGATTTTTCTGAAGTGAAGTCGACAAATGACTTTACACTGATTGAAAACTGAATTATATTTTATATGAACTTTTCTTGTTTCGGTGGTTGGTTTCGCAAAGCTGGAAAGCATCAGAGACATTTTCCGTGATAGCCTGCTTCTTTTTTTTGGTCATCGACCTGTTTCGGGCGTTCACCCATCATCAGGATGTTTTTGTGGAATAGTGTAATAACATAGACTTGCACAGAGCAAATACACAGAAAGTATCTCTGATGTGTTCTTGTTTCATTTGAGGTATACAATTACCTCGTGGAGTAGCGACTACATGTTGCAGAAAACCTTGTTTTACAAATGTGAAGATGTCCCCACCCTTGTAAACTTTCTTATTTTTCTGAATTATGAGATGGTATAATGGGATCCGAATCATTAAAAATTCATAGGATCCGAAGAGCGGAGAAGCATATTAAATGAATCAAATTTAGTTACTCCCCACGTAGGCCAAACTAGGAACGAATAGTTCCTATAAAAAATAGTTCGATTCATATAAATAGATTTACAGCAGTACAGCTCAGGACAGTTTACGACTAGTTAACAACCAGTCAGCAACCTTCTACCTTCTCATCACTCAGCCAGTCTGCCTCTTTATATATCTCTCGCTACCTAAATTCTATATACTAGTAAAGTCCTTGCAGTTTATTTTTCTAAAAATCTATTCTCTCTAATTCTCTTTCGTTCTTACATCCATTATAGGTGATGCGTTTGTTTCATTAAATACCTTCACACTTCCTTTATAGAACATTTTGTAAAATTCCTTCCTCTTCAAATCATTCTGTATACTTTCCATTCCAAAGTACCATTTCAATATAATATAATGTCCACCATGTTATAATATTTCAAGTAAATAAACATTGAGTATAAATTCCAAGTTTGGAGAAATTTGTTAATTAGAATTGCGAGTATTTAGCAAGAGATAGACTTTTCAATATTCTATGATTTATTTTTTCCAGTGTTGTTTCTTCTTCATAAAACTACAAAGTTTATAAAAATTAAAAAGTATAAAAACTTTAAAAAATTTGCCTGTATTCAATTGAGAAAGCTGGTCTATATCATAGAGTATAATATGATCACTTGTATTGCCATAGCAACATGGCCCCAACATCAATCTCAAACATTTTAGTGTATAATATCAAGTAAAGCAAAGGGTTAAGAGAGTGGCTACTGAGTATGTACATCTACATAGGATGCTTGGCAATAGACCTTATTCATTGGTTCAACTGGAGAGTGGCCAAAGTTGATAGACGAATATATTGTAGAGCTAAAGGGAGAGAGATGGATAGCTAATGATCTGTGGATATATATATATATCAACCTGTCCCTGCATATATATATATATCAGTGAGTTCGTGCACTATTATTATCACTGCGAGGACAGCAAGCTGTATATAGACATACTGCACGTATTATACTGTGCACATACATACAGGCGGACAGACACTCTTGGACATACCACTGGACAACCCACAATTCCATGACATAAGTTGATAGCGCATTCATTACCTAACAACAATGTTGCATGTTGCTAATAATGTTCAGCAACCACTCGTTGACTGTTCCTCTCCACTCTTGTCCCAACTCCTCACCGCCACTCTAGTCTATATCTGACGACTAAACACACATACGAGATCAACTACTCACTCTATAGCCCAACAGTTGACAGGATGACCACTGGACGGACTGTCCCTTTGTGTTTTATTAAACTTTAGTATTCTGTAACACACCACAATATTTACCTAGTTTAAGCTATATGTGGCAAGCTATATACCACCAAATGTTCAAAAACTGGTTAGTGCTTTCATTATGTGGTTTAATATGAGGTTAAAATCTACTTGTTGTTTTATGTTTTTGGTTTTTTAACTTTTCTATCTACATTTTTTTTTAAATCTCTGTTTTTTACAAAATGTTGCATTATTCTGTGTTTGCTTTACGTTCCACAACATTCTAAGATAAATTTACTTTGCCTGTGTTGTTGTTTGATTATCAAGGCCTAGAAATCTTCCATTTCTATAACGAAGGGTGAAAAACCTTTCAAAATATTTGCGGGTAGTCGAAAAAATTTTACAGAACAAAATCGATTTAAAATGTAATTTTCTTGAACTCTTTATAATGAATGTTAGAAGGAAAAAGAATTAGAGAGAATGGATTTTAGAGATATAAACTAGATGATATGTTGAACACTGAATAATGGAAAGATCACACAAATTGAAAGGAATTTGTAGTTAGGTAGTGAATAATAAAGAAACAGACTGCTGAGTAATAAGAAGATAGTAGATAGGTTGCTGACTTGGTTGTACTATTGTAGTGCGGTCGTAAACTGTGTTGAACTCTTGGGCTGTCGCTTTATTTATATGAATCGATCTCTCCCTTTCTAGACTGGGCTGGGTGGGGAGCAACTAACTTTTAATTCATTTAATGACTGCTTCTTCGTTCTTCGAATCCTATGAATCTTTAATGATTCGGATCCTATTACACTCTTTTACTTCTTCTTTTTTTTTTATTATTATTGAAAAATTAAGATTGAGAAATACTGCTATGCCTACCTTTACCCTGGATCTTGTACTGTAATGTTTTGTTGTGATGATGTGTTGTGGTAGCTTGTGAGGCATGAGCGTCTTAGCGAAAAGGGCTTGTATGTATATACGGTTAAGAGATAGAAGTAATAAGAAATAATCAAAAGAGTACCACTGGTTTTAAAATAAATATATTATTTTCTAAACAAATTTAAGCACAATTATAATATCACAAGTATATCTAGAATAAAGGCAAATATCTATCATTGGCACTGAGCAATTCTTGAAGTAGTGTTTCGATGTTTCCATCTTGATTTGTAGCACAAGTCTGTCCTGTTAGAATGCTTAAGTCTGACTCTTTTTTTGAACTGAACTATTTGAAAGCTGATGGCTCTCTCTCTCTCTCTCTCTCTCTAGCGGGGGAATTTTCTTTTACAAAAGGTTTCTCCTAACGGGGTTTTGTGCCTTTGTTTTTCTATTTGCTATGATCCTAATTTACACTACCTGACACTAAAATACACTCTTTTTGAAGTTAAATTCACAGCACTAAGATAATTATAAAATATTCTAAATTATTTTTAAAAACTATTATTTTTCGATTTCGTCCTTCCACTACAGTACCATCTCATTTCTTTTTTGTTTGGCCACCCTCAAGTGTTCATCTGGTTCAACCCAGTTACATAACAAGAAAGAGGTGAAAAAAAAAAAAACAACTGTGCAAAACTAGGGACAAATTTATGTAAATTGTATTAAAGAATTATGTCAAAAAAGAAATATCACATTAAAGCTATAACCTTTCAGGAAGTAGGAATCAGTGTTCATCATTATATTGTAAACATCGCTATTCAATTAATTACTTTTTTCAACTTATTTCTAGTCAATTTTAATTACTAATTTTTGTCATAATTATAATTTAATATATTGAAAATAGTTTGGTGAAGTTATAGAAAACTTTCAGCGATTGTATTCGTGTAATTAATAGTTAAAACTTTTCAAACTTTGATATTCAGTTTATTGTTGTTCTTATTATGAACAGTTGGATAGTAGAGTTATATTACATACAGCCCAAGATCAGTTTTATGTTACAAGTTTGATAAGTTTATAAAAAGCATGGATGAGATCAATTTAATATTTTTTATTTTAAAAATATTCTCTTTCAAAAATAATGAAGATATGATTGTTAAAAAAAAAAAAAATTCACTTTCCCAAATTAAATGAGAAGTTAGAAAATGAGCAACGGAAGTTTGGAAAAATGAAAATATAAAAATCACAAAAATTCATTCAGGAAATCATAAAAGAAATAATATAATTATTTATAACCTGGATGATCCAGCAGGCGAAACTTACAGTTTATTAGACGATACTGTTATTAAAACTAAAATAGAAATAAATTTAAATTCAAATTTAAAAGTATAAAAAAAAAAAAACTAATTAGGACGGAAATTACAATTTCCCCAGAGAAAAAAATTACGATAATAGAAAAAAAAAAATTAATGGCTTTATTTGAAAAGTACTCCTGATTTTTGATATCTATGCTTTAATCAGAGGTAATAAATTATCAATCAATTGGAAATTATCCGTAGATGATAATTGAATATATTATGAAGATGATTATTTATCCGACTCATATGCTGACTTAATAAAAAAAAAAAAAAAAATTGAAATTATTGGGATAATACAGTTTGCTTAATTCATTAAAAACCAATTAAATTAAATCTGTAAAATTGAAAAAAATTCACAGAGGCCAAACTCTTGTTTCTAATTTTTTTTTTTTTTAATGGTATTTCCCAAATTTAATTGGGGTATTTAGGCGTAGAGTTTTCTGCTTCTTCTTCTTCTTTTTGTAATTTTCTATCAACGACAGGAATATCAATATTAAAGTTTAATATTGTCAGTGGGAATGTTAATAATATTGTAATAGGATCCGAAGAGAGGGATCTAAAGTAGAGAGAGAGAGATACACGCAATAACTGACAGTCTCTCTCTCTCCCGACTTAGGCCAGACTAGAGTGGGACACTTGTACATACAGCTGAGCTAGCCCTATAGAGGGACAGTCTTTAGAACAGTTTATACAGCAGCTACAACATGTCAGCAACCAACTACTACCTTTCTCTTTACTCACTTCTCAATCTCTAATATCTATATACGTGTAGTGTCCTGGCAGTTTGTGTTACTTTTTGATTATACAGTGTTCAGCATTTATTTCCAGTTTTTTTTCTTCTTATAAACCCAATTCTTTCCTTCTCATACCTATTAGATGATGCAATACAAAAATTGAGAGTCTCACTCGCTACTTAGACCAGACTAGAGTGGGAGACTCGTACATACAGTTGAGCTAGCTCTACAGGGGACAGTCTTTCAACAGTTTTATACAGCAGTCACAACGCGTCAGCACCTTTCTCTTCACTCACTCTCACTACCAATTTCTATATTCGTTTAAGATCCAGGCATTTGTGTTACTTCTTGATTATACAGTGTTCAGCATTATTTCCAGTTTATTTATCTATCAAACCCAATTCTCTTCTTCTCATACCCATTATAATAATATTTTGGCAAGGTTAAGCATAATTCATGGCCTAGCATTCATTAAGTTTATTTCATTTATTTATTAACTAACCGATTGCATATTAGCATTGCATTTAAAATACATATTAAATAACATAGCTAACGTTACTAGAGGACAGCAGTTGTTCAAATTATTTTGTATAATTTGTATATTTTTGTAAATTATTTTGTATAATTTTGTATAATTGTTGTCCATATTAGTCAGTGTATAAACTGAATTTGCTCTGTGCAAGTCTGTGTTATCACACTGTCTGACAAACGCATCCTGAAGATGGGCGAAAGCCCGAAACCGGTCGATGACCACGAAATGAAGCAGGCTACCACGGAAAATGTCTCTGATATTGTGTGATTGTTTTTAGTATTTACAATTTTGTCATTAAGCTATTGAAACTGCAACACTCATCCATGTCGTAGAAAGGTAGCATTTTTCTGTAAATGAATTTTTTAAATAAGGTAATTCTCAAACAATTTGTTTCTTGTTTTTTTTTACTTTTTTTAATTTAAGGCGCATCAACATCTATGGTCATTGGCGCCCGGAGCCTCATCAGTGCACTGCCGGCCTCCGGACAGTGTTCTCTCGTTACAGACAACACTGTCCATCACAGGGCAGCGAGCTGTAGAGTCTTCTAGGAAAAAAAAAATCTAAGGGTAGCATAGCTGGACTAGACCCCGAGTCCTCCGCATGGGAGTCCAGTACGCTAACCACTTAGCTACTCCCTTCCCTTGTTATCTGATTGTATTTATTTGTTTGTTCAGGCAGATTTTTTTACTTATTTGTATTCTTTTTTAACCTTAACATTCTAGCTAAATGTTGAAGATATTTTATTCTACTTTTAGACTATATTTTATATCTATTACAATTATTTTATATATTGCATGATTAATTAGTAATTGTTTTGTTTACGTAAAATAGGGATCTGGCTTTTCCCTTTAACAAGGTATGTATCCTTAAATAAAGGAAACAAAACAAAAACAAAAAAGATAACCATTTGCCTCAGTAGTTATTGAATACACTTCTATTGTGAATGAAATGCTAAATGAAAACTACCCTCCCATTAATGACAAAACTCCCTCACTCTTCCCATCCCTCCTATCACAAACAGAATATTCTGTTAAGCTTATTTACTAACCCTAAACAAACTCAGCCGTCAACTAGCTGGCTTCAATTTTCTGAATTCATTTTTTGCTATTGTCAATGGTTAAAATTGATGAATATGGAACTAATCCTTGACATAAAAGGAGTCGGACTATCCGCAAGGGGTCGGAAATTGTGATCGCAAAAACTTAATATCCATTCATAGTCTGGCTGGCATTCGTAATAGGAGAACTGCTGTCAATTGTAAGCTAGTTTAACTTTTTTGGAGACCTCCCACATCAAAGGCAAAAAGATTACTGATTACACTAAAGCCATAACCATAAATGCGGTATTTCCAGATAGCGGTAATTGTTTGACATGTAACTTTTTTGATATTTAGCATTCATTGGATACCAAGTCTTGATATTGATTACATACTTAGCATTTAAGTGGATAGATTGCACATTAAAGAATATTTTTAATATTCAGAATTGGCCCAATTCAGACACTAATGACCGCCTCTTGTCTTCAATCATATTTGTACAATAATTGTTTGATCTTTTAGGTTTCCGCGGCTATTTTCATGAAAAACACATGAGTTTCTGGTCTTGACAGTCGTTAACCTTAAAAACCAAGAGGGCAATCTTAAGTGTCTAAGGCTAAGGTTGTCCTATTAGTTTTTAAGACATAACGACTCTCAAGAGGCTCATTGAAACATCGGCGGAACATCGGTTTTTTAGCAAACCACTAACGCGGTCGTCACTCGGAAATTCAAGTGATTTTAAATAATTGTTTATCTTTATGGAAATTCCATTCTTTTAAGGAAAACTTGAAAATTAACGCCAGCAAACTTTGTTTTAGAATTATTTTTCATTTTCTAGACAACACTTTCCAATATATAAATTCACTCAACTTGTTACTTTCTCTTACTCCTAGTCAAATTTTCGATATCAAATTTTCACCGGAAATATCAATTTTGAGATCCCCTGAGTCCAAAAAAGTGGTTTTCAGCAAATGGTCTGTGTGTGTGTGTGTGTGTATGTATGTGAACAACATAGCTCAAAAACGAAAAACCATAGAAAATTGAAACTTGATATTCCGTTTAGATATCACCATGGGATCTGATAGCACGTTATCTGTCAATATTCCTCAACTGGAAATACCAGTTTACTAGTTGTTCTTTTACTTTTTTGCAATTTTCTCAAAAATGTCTCTGACGATTTTCTTCAAACTTGGCACATCAACTACACACACAATGAGCTACAACTTTTATTTAAAACATTTCTCTGAGATAATTCATTTAAGGACCCTTTTAGGGGAGGGGTGGCTTTATGTTTTTCTCTAAACTGCTATCATAGTTGATTATACAATTCTATCATCCAAACAAAGTGAATTAGAAATAAATAGATGACCGAAATTCCGAGTTTCAAGGAAATTAGTAAACCGGAAGTGCGCTTTTACTGAATAGTTTTTTTTTTCAGTTTTCGACGAATTTCATTAAATCAGGTACACAAACTATAAAATTTGTCAATTATAATTTTGAGAACTGGAGTATGAGAAAGTTGTGTGAGTGTTTCACACCAGATTTGTTTGTTTTTTTTTTTTTAAAGAAATACGTCATTTCCACACGGCAACAATGGTCGCTAAATAAGCAATGTATCTGGGCTCAACACCTTAACAAAATTTTTGACAATTTTACTTTGGCCTAAGCTAAATATTTGACTCCCGTCAAATCTTATATAAATAGTATCGGCTGATGACATAAGCCTTAAATCAGTAAAAAGCTATTTTCAAAAGTGTTTAAACAAAACTACTCTATTTTCACTCACTGATATAAGAGTAGTATTGAGTACGTGCCAGAGTTTCGAAATTGAATTTTCTCCATAGCCTCAGGCCTACTTCCAAATAGATCTTGAATTAGTTGGCTTTGAGAGGGGGGTGGGACATAGGACAATCTTAGTGAAAAACCTTTATTTGTTGGGAACTTTTCACTTAGTTCTTTCCTTACCTTGACCTGACAAAAGTTTCCAATATTGATTTTTCTAATGAAATGGCTTAAATCTTCAGAAATAACGCTTTACAAGGCAATTTCGGAGATAATACAATCATGTCTTTTTTTTTAAATAAATGAATGTATGGTTAATATTTTGGTTCTGAACGGTACGAATTCTCATCCATCACCAGGGTAAGGTTGTCAATTAATTCGTGTGGAGAGATGACTTCAATTTATGTTTATATCACAAACGACATTGGTCGGTTGTATATGGCAGTTTATAAGGTTACCGATGTATGTGTATCGCGTACATTACAGCAGTAACAAATGAAGCATAAATGATGGTGCAAAATTTAACTATTAATATTATAATCCTATTTCGGTTATTTAGAAAATGTTGGGTTTTTATTAACTTTAGTTAGATACTACTACACTTTGATCTTAGCCAAAAGGCCGAGAAGCGTGGACTAAAGTACTTTCCTTTATGCTGTATAAGAAAAAAGGTGATATCATTTCACCTAATAACTATAGAAGTATAGCTCTAATAAACTGCCTTCTTAAGCTTTTTACCTCAATTTTGGCAGCGAGATTATCGTCCTGGGCAGACATATGTAATATTATTCCTGAATCGCAGTCCGGTTTTAGGTCATCTCGTGGTTGTAGTGATAATTTATTTATTTTTAATAGCTTAATTAATCTGAAGCTGCGCCAAAAAGGCAAATCACTATACGCAATGGTAGTAGATTAACAAAGAGCATTCGATAGTCTTAACCATAGTATCTTGTGGAGTAAATTATTTAAACTTGGTGTTAGTCCAAAGATAATCCGTTTATTAATAGACCTTTACGAAAGAGCATCCTTACAGGTAATATGTAATAACCAGTTATCTGAGAGTATCAGTATCAGTGAAGGCGTTCTCCAGGGGGAGATGCTCAGTCCTTTACTTTTCAATTTCTATATTTCTAATCTAGAAGAATATTTCAGAAACAAAAATAGCCATGGAATCCCAATTGCTAATACTTGCAACATTCTTCTTCTCTCTTATGCCGATAACTTGATCATCTTTGCTGATTCTTTTAGCGACGTTACAACTAAATTAAATATTTTATCTGAATATTGCACTTTGAATAAACTAAAGGTTAACTGCAATAAGACAAAAGTCATTAAATTCTTCAAACGCAGGCCAAAAAAAGATCCGAATATTTATTTTAATGGCACAAAAATTGAAGTAGTAAAGGAATTAAATTATCTAGGTGTTATGTTTGCCAGTTCAGGTTTGTATCCGAGTGCCGTGAAAGCTGCTACCTCCTAAGGTAATAGTGCCCAAGGAACGGTCCTGAATGTACTAAGAAATTCAAATTCGAACTCCTTAGAGGCGCTAAAAAAAATTAAATGAGTCAATTATTTTATCTTCTATGTGTTTTGCAGTTCATATTTGGGAGCTCAGATATTCCGACTTAATCGAATCTACCCACTTACAGTTTTTTAAAAGATGCTTCCACCTAAACAAATCTGTACCAGCTTGTATGATAAGGCTTGAGTACGACATTCCTCATGTTAAACTGATTATATTAAAACTTACTTTAAATTGGGTTTTGGGATTGCTTTCAATGAGGAAAATCGCTTTCCAAAACTATGTTTCGAAAGACTATGTCTTTTTCTTCTGTTGATTTAAAAAACAACTCTAAATATAACTGGGTATGTCAAGTTGTTTTACTTTTAAAAGAAATAAATGAAGAAAACATATTGAGCATTTCTGATCCACTAATATTTAAAATCACTAAAAATCGAGTTTTGTCTTCTTACCAACAACACCTCTATAAATCTGATCTAGTAAAGTTTCTAATTCCGAAAATAATCCTTTATATAGGGACTATTTATTTTCTGTCCGAGAAGCCTGTCTCAATTCTAAAACTAATTATTACTTAAAACGTTTTATTTTTCAAGTTAGACTTTCAGGCAGGCATGTATTCAAATTTTCCCGTAAAGCTGGTAATACTTACTATTTGTATCCATCAAAATTATGTCCATTTTGTAAAAACATAGAAGAGGATTTTTATCATTTTTATTGTATTTGTCCTGCTTACACATTTTTCGTTCTAAATTTATACCAACTCTTGTACTTTTACCTATGTCAAGTTTTAGTTTTGTTTTTTTAGATGTTTTGCAAAATTCGACTTATAATCTTTATACTTATACATTATTTTGCTTTAAATTAAGATAATTTTTGTAACACTTAAGTTGTTATTATTATTGTATATTTTTATGTATATTACCAGACTCCTTTGTATGGGGCAATGCCCCGATGGCAAATAAATAAATAAATAAATAAACTTTAGTTAGTTAGGCGCCAAGTTTTTCACCCAATTATTTAAATCAATTAATAAAGAAAAGAAGAAATAAAAAAGGCAGAAATAAATGAAACTACTTACAGGTAGAAGTAGGAGATCTTCTCATGCAAGTAATAAAACAGACGTATATTTTCCAAATTAAAATATAATAAAAATAAGGAAATAACATATAACTGTACAAAATATTTGTAGGAAGAAATTTTAATAGTTATTAATATATAAGAAAGTCTTTACACTGCAGGAAAAATTATTGAAAGTTATAAAAATGAATTGGAAAAAGGTTTTGTACGAAGAAAAACGGTAAAAATCGATAACACTATAAGTTAGCCGGCACTACTTTTACAGTGCTCATTAGTTAGGTTTTGTACGGACATACAATCGTATTCTTTCATACTCGTACTCGTAGTGGAGTGAGGAGAAGATATGTAGTCTATCACTCGTATTTGCCCCATTTTTTTTTCAATTCTAGGGCCATCTATCGTCTTATACGCCTACTTCAGTCACAGTATTGTAATGTGCAGATCTTCGGGAGAAATGATAAAAGAAATACAAATCATGATTTTAGAATTAAGTTTTTTTTTTTTTTTTTTTTATGAGCAATGAACCTCTCGGTTATTATGCTCTATGTAGGTATTATGCTTTATTCAGCCGCCTATGTACATCGTACTTTGGACATTCAGTAATAATATGCTGGACCGATAGTGGGACTTTGCATAAGGTGCATGATGTGATTAGGCCACCACACATCAGGTAAGCATGAGTCAATCGCGTATGACCTATTCTGAGACGTGCAACTACTACCTCCTCCCTACGGATCTAGAGGAAGAATCCCAGGCCTGTATCGTGTCTTTGATAGATCTTAATTTATTATTTGAGACTGCCCTCCATTCTCGTTGCCAGCTTTGGGATACTTGTCCCTTTATCATGCGGATTATATCAGTAAGCATGCTTCTCTCAACTGTAACATCCATGTTGGCTGCTTCTTTTGCTGCTGCAACGGCAGCAACATTTCCGCCTATACCAGAATGGCCTGGTACCCAAATAAATGATACGTTAATGCCATCAGTTTTTAGATTATATATTAATGTATGGATGTCTTGAATGACCGGATGTTGTGAATAAATATGTTTCAAGGATAAGAGAGAGCTAATAGAATCGGAGCATACAGCTACATCACCCTGAGTCCCTCCCAGAGTACTCAGTGCCATGTAGATCGCATACAACTCTGCGATATAGATACCACTTGTCAAAGGCAGGCCAAATTTATATTTCCTACCCTGTACGATTACTGCGGCACCACAGCCTTGAGGAGTTTTGGATCCATCTGTGTAGAGCACTTTACTTAATTTTCCTCTATTCAATAGTTCTAAAAAATATTGTTTGTATTCTATGTCAGAAGTTTTGTTTTTGGGGTGTTTCATCAATGTTTGGTTAATTAGTATTGGAGGTGTTAACCACGGTGCTGTTGCTTGCTGCTGGTGCCTAAATAATGGAGGTATAACTAGTCCATATTCGGATGCAAGGTTATGGCTCCTTATTCCAAAGGGTTTGGTTGCTCGCACGGATCTCCTATATTTCTCTGTTAATTGAGTGCGGCTTACTATTTTGTAGCAAGGACTTAGCGGTTTGCTATTTAATTTTACAAAGAAACTAAGTGTTAATAATTTTCTTCTATATGATAATGGTAATTCTCCCGCTTCTGCATATAGGCTTAGCACAGGGCTACTCTTGAAGGCGCCTAAAGATATTCTAATGGCTAGATTATGAACAGTATCCAACTGTTTCAAGGCTGTTTCTCGTGCAGAAGTATATATAAAGCTGCAATAATCAATTTTCCTTACATTAATTCTCTGGAGAGGTGGAATATAAATAGAACAAACTGTAATTTGGAGAGGTAAGCATACCTTTACAATTACAGCTTGGAAATTAGAATTAACATATACCTCTTCACATATAATGTCTTCACGCACAAGAATCGCCACTCCACCACAAGCGCGTTGACCTTGTGAAAAATCTTTTCTGTAACAATTGCAGTGAGGTATTAGTATTGCCTTATCTGGCTTGAGGTGTGTCTCCTGCAAACATACTAGTAATGGAGACGTATCAGCGATCAACTTCCTTAATTCTTCTCTATGTGTTTGATAGCCATTCATATTCCACTGTAAGATTTTCATTAAAATTTATTAGAGATTAAGAACTTTTGTCAACACTAGGTTATTGAGTCGTTCTTTTTTTTGGTGCCTTTTGACTGTTCTGATTTATTTCTTAAAGATAAGGTTCTCTCAGAAACCCTTATCGTTTTGGACGTACTCTATGACTGCGACGAAGTTGAGGAGGCAGACAGAGGACGTCTAGAACCTCTACGAGAACCGTTGAAACTAAGATTTCCTACCATAGGATTGTTAATCGTAGGAATATGACTTTCTGCTTCATTTGTAATCTGGACATCATAGGATTCACTTTCCTCCTGTCCTATTTCACGAATAGAGGATTTTATTTTATCTTTGTCCAATCTTCTTACAATGATTTGGTTTGCAGCTAAATTCTCTATTTTATTTTCATTTTCATTTTTCGAAGTTTTTGGTAAAACTGACCTTCCAGCTACTGGTTTTAGAGATGTTGTAATCTCTTGCGACATGTTGTTAATTTTTTCTAACTTTTCAATTCTTTCCATTAGCAATTCCACTCCTGTTAGTAACTTTTGAAGTACTGTCTCTAGGGCCTGATTTCGTTCAATTCCTGCCCTGGTGGCTCCTGCTTAAGAAACTTCATTTGAGCGGGGTAACATCCTTCTCTTTGCTTGTATGTATGTCAATTTTTCTTTTGTCATTAATTCTCTTATTTTTCTTTCATCTTTGTAAACTCTACATTCTCGAGACCAGGCAGCATGATTTTCTGCACAGTTTATACATTTAACTGGGGAACTGCAATCGCTGTCATGTCGCATTTGACCACATAAACCACAAATAGGAAACTCGCTGTTACAATTTGCAGACGTATGAGCATATTTCAAGCATTTGAAACAACGTAGGGGATTGGGGATGTAGTGACGCACTCCCAACACGAGGTACCCTAACTTTACTTTCTTAGGGAGTACAGGAATATCAAATGTGAGGATCACTGCAGGAGTCAGTGTCTCCTCACCATTCTTCTTTGACTTCATTCTTTTCACTTCAATTACCCCCTTGAGAGGCTAGTTCTTCTTGAATTTCTTGTTCTTCACAATACAGGAGTTCATAAGAACTTATCACGCCTTTTGAAACATTCAAACCTCTATGAGGCTCTACTACAACATTTTCATTGCAGAAGCTAGACAGTTTTAAAAGTTTGTCAAAATGGTCTTTTGATATTACCTTTATCAGTATGGTTCCATTTTTTAATTTCTTTATTTCTGATCCTGGAACTAGCATATTCATTTCTTTATATAATTTTATTGGATTAGCTTTTTTGAAAGATTTATCCTCATCTACCATTTTCATAATAATGAATTTCTCTTCATGATTAACATTGCCTGATGAATATTTTGGTTGTATATAATCATCCATAATAAAAAAAAAGGGATTCATCCTCCAAGTGGTCCAGCCTCCTCGGACTCTCAAATGGACCCTGATAGTAGCCAGCACGACTCGAGAGCGTGTTGGGGTACCAGGGTAGACCATCATAGAAGACATAGTCCGGCATCCACAGCTGACTCTATCCATACAAATTTTGCATGGGAGAGCCCCCGCGAAAGCCATCCTCACCCACGGGACTCACGCAGAGCATGATCGTCCCAAGCCGCTTGATCAGACTAGGGTTATTATCTGAACACCCCTCTAGGCGAAGCAAGGATCAAAGACGAGTGTTGGCCTTTGAAGCCCGCAGGTCTTCATCAGCCTCAGCGTCCAGGACTCCCCTTTCCGCCGACATGGGTCGCCGCGAACGGCAAACTTGCGGGAGAGAGTTTACCTCCTCTCTCGTAAGGTCCCTAGTGTTTATGTGGTGGTGTGCTAGTGTATGTGTGTGTGTGTGTGTGTATGTGAAAGTGTGGAACTTGGACCCGTGGGGGCGTCACTCCCCAGGAAGCAGCTAGTCTGCTCCCCCCTGCGGGGTATAATTAAGTGAAATAGATTAGTTAAAATCTATTTAATATTGATTGCTATTTTGAGCACTCTCAAGACTGGGTTTTTTCGAAGGTTGGATAAAAACAATAATGAACAATTACGAAGGTAGAATACCTTTACGTACAATAAAAGGGCATTTCCCTTCCTTCTACTCTTCAATGGAGGGAGGAAGCACATATATAGATCAAATTTTTGTAATTAAAAAAAGAAGTGTTCATAGTCAAGAGATGTAAGTGCTAAGGCCCAACCTTCAAATCGGAGATTCCATTAATTTGTAAGTTTTAATTCCTCCAAAATATATCTAATGTAATTTATAGAAACAAATGAAATATGTTTATATTTTATCTATTTATTTATTTGAATAATATATATTTATTCTAGTTATTCATCTGTGTATTTATTATCCCTCCTTTGTTCAGATAAACAAAGACCTCACGAGATCCCTTTTGAGAAGATCCAAATAAAAATTATAATAAATAATTATTAATTAACGCATTTAATATACCCCCCAATACAAATCACATTACAGTATATAATAAATAATATCTATTGAAAAGCAATTTTAAATTAATTTTTATTAATAAATAAAATAACATGCTAATCTAATGTATAATCATAATTTATAATAATTCCATTAAACGTACGGACAATAACATAACCTTATAACCTCGCCGCACAATATACAACCAACAAACCAACAAGTGACGAGTGTAACAAAATTATTGCGTTGAAGTGAACTCTCCACACGAACTTGATGAATTTGCTGTGACTATGGATGAAAATCCGAAACTTGTCAAAAACAAAAGGAATATGCATGCTACGACGGATAAAATATCAGAAAGATGTTATATAGTTTAAGTAAAAGTATTATATAAGTAATATTTACTTTATTATAATTATTTAATATAACACTATCTCCATTTTTAATCTATTTTGTTTTTGCTATCAACAATCTTAGATATTTTCTTATAATATTTAGATACTTTCCAATTTCTTTACTACGTCAAGACAAGATCATTGTAATTTACACTACATTATTACCTTTACCAAAAAAAAACTTAATTTTAAATTGCTTTTCAATACACATTATTTATTATATATTAATAGTTAAATTTTATCCATAATTTGTACTAATTCTCTTCTGCTATAATACATGCGATACACATATATATATACTGTAACCTTATAACCTTTCCAGATACATTCAATCAATGTGGTTTGTGATATAAACATCGTCATCTCTCTACTCGAATTCATTGGAAAAAAAAACTTATTTTTTTTGACGATAGATGAGAATCCGAAACCGGTCAGAACCAAAATAATGAAACATTATGGCGAATAAAATAATAGATAATATCCTCCTAATTGGTGCCAATTTTTTGTTTATTTCCTTTCTGACAATCAATTGTTTATGGATTTCTATTCACCAATGCAGTATAGGAATATCAAATACTCTTCTCTACAATGTATATAAGTTGGTGTGAATGATAAGTTTGTATGGTTAGGTTTCTTTTATATGGAGTGAATGTATTTATTTGGATGAATGTATTTATTAGCTGGTATGGATAAGGTGGATTTAGAGTGCAAGTGAGTTGGTTACGAATGAAGTGTAGGGATCAGGTTTTTAAATTTTTAATAGTTCAATGTAGATTAGTTACCATTAAATAGTTACACTAATTAATACTCCCAATTTATTAATTTCTTACTTATTTCTCCCATATTTACCTTGGCATTTTCTCATTCAATTTCTTCTCTAATCATTTCTAGCCCAAATTACCATTCTCGCTGGACTAAAATTAGTATTGATAGCTATATCTACAACTTAGGTTATTTGTGATGATCACTTGACTATTTAATAGAATTCTGATGATACAGTAAGCTGTATAGCAGAATTCAAAGAAGTACTTACCACAAAACAAGCAAACACGAAATACTTATCATTTAATCTTTTCGTCAACGAAATTATAAATAATTAAGCAACAATGGAGAAATGAATTACTAAATAATTAAAGTATTTATTTCCCCATCTCCTCTTGGAAGAAGAAAGTGATTCTAGGCTTAAGAGAAAGACGTTAGCACCTTAAGAAGTGATTGTAACGTCACTCATTCTAAAATCAATCCTGGGGATACCAGGTCAATAGAAGTATTTAAAGAACTCATCTTTAGTTCTAATCTTGAAAGTTTATTAGGAGTCTTCCAATTATGATCAGAGTATTATATCTTTCAGATTAGTGGTGGAAATGGACTTTTGAAGAAAAGAGGTTCAAAGGCAAACAAGGATAAATAAACCACGATTACCCTGAAAAAAAAGAAGAAGAAATAATGAAAACCGCCAGTGGATAATTTGGCCAACTTATATGAATTGATGTGGACATACTATTGTGCGTTAAAGATCGTAAGTTAAAAAAAGTAAAAATAAGTGAATAGACAATATGGTTGGATTGTAAAGCTGAAAGCTTTATCAGAGAGAATGCCTCCAGATAGGGAAAACTGGAAGAGATTATGGTAAAGCTTCAGTGGAAAAAAAAATATTATTGTGTTAAGGAAAACCTAGAAATTGTGCAAACTCCCAAGAAGAACTGAGATATACTTTGGAAATTCTGTTTTGAGGAGAGCACCTTATTTTTTTTATTTTTCTATTAGTTTAGTCTCTATGTATTATCTATTTAGGTCATGCAAGAGAAAATCCGATATAAACGATTAGGTCAGTGAATCGGAATATTTTTTTATCAGTTGTTCGTAAAAAAAAAATAAAAAGACTCCGAAGAAATTCTATAATGTGATATATATCACTAAAAAAAGATATTTTAGTACGTAAGTATTATTTAATATCATTTCTTTAAGAAAATTGATTTAGGCAGCTCTGGGAAAATCTCAATTCATGAATAAACTATTCTCTGAATTTGGCATTGAAATATTTAATTGTTTTTTTTTAGCAAATTTTGTCCAATTGGAAGTGACGTAGGTGTAAATGTTGGAAGTATGAGTACATTTTTTTATGCCAGACTTTTTTCATTAAATTTTAATTTTTATAAAGGAGTTAATTTGTTTTTGTTTGTTGTTATTTAGTATAGGTGCTCAACAACTGAGGTCCTTTGCACCTACTGCTCTTATTCTTTTTCTTGTAATTTCTTCTTTTTTTTTTAATGGTAACTAATCTAAATTGCACTATTAAAAATTTAAAAACCTGATCCCTACACTTCATTCGTAACCAACTTAATTGCACTCTAAACCTAGCTTATCCATACCAGCTAATAAATACATTCATCCAAATAAATACAGTCACTCCATATAAAAGAAACCTAACCATACAAACTTATCATTCACTTACTTATTTACTTACTTATTCTAGTCCTCTTATCTACCCGAAGGTGTAGAGGGTGGTTTGCAAAATTTCCGCCACTCTTCTCTGTTTTTCGACAAAGCCTTAGCCTTAGTCCACAGCTGGTTCCTTTGGCACCTAATATCTTTTTTATATTATCCTCCCACGTGGTTCTTCGTCTTCCTCTCGGTCTTTTTCCCGTGGGTCTTTGCCTCGAGTGCCCTTCTCGGTATCCTGTTTTCCAGCATTCGGTTTAAGTGTCCGAACCATCTTAATTGACCTCTGTTCACGATTTGTGTAAGGGGTTCAATTTTAAGACTGTTTCGTATCGCAATATTCCGAATTCTGTCTCTCCTGGTTTTACCCTCGACTTTCCTAAGATACCGCATTTCAGTTGCCTGAATGCGGCTCTTTTCGCTTTCTTTGAGGGCCCAAGATTCGCTTCCATAAGTGAGGATAGGAACATATATTGACTTATAAACCGCCAATTTGGTCTCTTTAGAGACTTCGTTTTTTCCTAAAAAGCTTCTATTTAGGGCGTAATAAATCTTACCAGCGGCACTTAACCTTTGGGTTTAATTCCTCTCTTAGCTTGCCCGCGGCATTAATCTTTACCCCGAGGTATTTAAAGGAGGATACCTGTTCGATTTGGTGACCCTTTACCATGATGCTGACTTCTATGTTTGCTGATCTGGATAAAACCATACTCTTGGTTTTATCTAAGCTTATTGCCATATTTCTTTTCTCAAGTTCCCGCGTCCAGATTTCTACATTTTCTTGAAGTTTATCTCTACTGTCCGCGATGAGAACTAAATCATCAGCAAACGCGAAGTGTGAGAAGCATACTGGCTGAAGCTTCCAGTACCCAAAGTGCTTATCATTCACACCAACTTATATACATTGTAGAGTAGAGTACTTGATATTCCTCTACTCCAGTTTATCCTAATCCTACTTATTTACAATAAAAATATTTACAAAAATAATCTAATTGTCTATATATAAAAAGTAACCTATTAATGGTTTTTATTAATTCAAAAAGAGCCACTTACAAATGCTGAAATAAGCCAATTTCTTTTAGATATTGCAAAACCAACATATTTTAGACATTTTCAAAATTATCTTTCAGTGCATCCGTTAAAGAGTTAGCTAAATTCGCTCTCATTGTTGTGTACTTAGTACATTCAACTAGAATATGCAGAATTGTCATAGGTGAGCAACAAAAAGATCGCAATTTTAACTGATGGGAAAAAAAAACTTATTTGGTAACATTTTACCCCCTAAAAGAAATAACCATAAAGACTGATATCTATCGGATAATATTGTTACTGTTATTATCCGGTTTATTTACTTTTTGAAAGAAATTTTGTCTCATTGGATTGTAACCTCAGTTTACCAACAAAATAAGCAGAAGAAAGGCAAAAAAAAAAAAGAAACGTCTTTGAACACAATCAAGTAAGCATTGATTGTAGATACAATAACTTGTTATGGCTAGTTCGGTGAAATCTCATTGGCTATACGATCTCATCTCTACTCATGCTTACCTATCTCTCTGTCCAAGGGACTTTTCTTTTCCCTTCTTCCAATATCAAATAATACTTTCCATACAATTCCTTCTTCTTTTTTTCCTAGATTTTGTTTTGCTTTAGCTTTTCTTTTTTCGCCGTCTCTGTAAAATAAGAGTTTTGGTTATATAAATTGTATCCTTTACAAAGATTTATTTAAATAATCTCTTTATTCAATTAACGTCATACTTCTTGTTTCCCGTCATGGCTAATTCTTGGTCTCCTAGAATTTATTTAAAAGTAATTGATCAGAGATATATAATTATATAATCCCAGAATATATTGTTCAAGGAGTTAGGAGCAGTAAAATACGTAGTTTAGAAAGTAGGGCTATCAAATGGAAAAACATAGCAAATATAGAAAATATGGAGCTCTACTGAATTTAATTCATTTCTAACAATTAGAAACTTGGAAGGATCAATCTAAGAGACCTAACATGGTATCGGATAAGTGGAGGAACTCTGAGGAAAGTAGAGTGAATGGGCCAAGAACCAGTCGGAAATTCACTCGAAGATTAGAAGATAAAGATTTCAACCTTGAACAAGAAATATCCAGAAACCAGGAGATTGTGATCCTATTCGATAATCAGGTCGCTTATTAAAGCACCGCTTATAAAGCGGTGCTTTATGGTGCTAAAAACCTTTTGCGAAATAAGCGATCAGTCTCTTCAAGTAGAGCTCAGATACGAGGAAGAAGTCAAGAAAGCAATGCCCTGGAGAACTGAGACAGGTTAAGACTTGTGTCTGAGCAGTTAAGGCCGGAAAAGGTCAGAGGTCTGTATCAGACTGAGCAGAAGTTGGCCTCATTTGCTGACGGATTTTCTCACTGGGCATTGTAGGATTCAGCAACTGAGATTTTCTTTGAGGATTTAGCCCTAAATTTCAATACATTCTCCTGATGGACTACACTGCTACTATTCAGAGAAGGTTTTTGAAGCCTAGGTAGGTGTTGGATGATGATATATCCCAACTAGAGAACCTTCTTACATTTCATGATATTTTAGAGAACTCAATCTGCCGAGAGGGATGCTGTAGTTTGAGAGGTCCCATCTGTACTGGTAGGGGGGCACAATATAACTCTTTGTTAACATGTTTTGGGGTCCCCTGAATATATATATATGTGTGTGTGTGTGTGTGTGTGTGTGTGTATATGTATATGTATGTATGTTTTTTAAAAGAATATCTCAATAACGAAAAGTCACAGGAAGCTTAACCATGTTATTCCGTTTAGACACTACCACCGCATCGGACACTTAGATTTTGGGCATAATCCGTCAACCAGGAATGCGAGTTTACTGAATTTTTAATTTTTATTTTTTTTCCAGTTTTTGGTGATTTCTCGAAAACCCCTCCAACGATTTTCTTTAAACTTCATACACTATTTATACGCATAATTACCTATCACTTTTATTTAAAATATTTTCTAGGTAACGTTTTTGTGCTCTAGGTAACCACTTTTTGGTTAGTCATGGGAAATATCTCCAAAAAGCGTGAATATTGACAAATTATCGTTAATATATATTTATATTCTTCACCTGTATCGCTGTACAGAGATGCACCCAGTAGCAACCAAAGATAATAGAGAGAAGACAAGAGAGTAGAGAGAAGAGAAACGAACCCAACCATTCTCTCGGTTTGGAGTGGGAGAAACCAGATAAATATAGCAACGGACAGTCACTACGTGTCATTCCACTCTACCTTAACCATTCAGTCCAGGCATACTGTGTCTCATTATAAAGCTAACCAGTGTTAACAAAGTCTTCTCATTTCATCAACCAGACCTAAATTCTCTCCATCTTATTCTCCCATTATATCTACGTATGAGTTTTTGTTAATTTATTAGACCATTATATTTAAAGTTGAAAAAAATCTTGATTAATTAGAAAATTATGACAAATTATGTAGTTTATATATCAAAAAAGCGACAATCATTTTCTATATTCTAATTATTTATTTAATGTATGTTAAATTATTGGAATGGTGTATACATACTTTTTTTTTACTATATATATATATATATATAACGGCTGCTTCAGCTACATTTATAACAACATAACTTTATTCTGCTTAAACATTTCTAATTCAATTTCAAGTACTAAAAATAACTTTATCACGTACAAGTTATGTTGCTATATGTACTTCAACTGAATAGTGATGCTTTTATTGATCCCTAACATTAAGTTATAACTTTCAATTGAATTATTACATTTATAAATTTTATATATATTCGAAAAATATAATCCCCAGTTCAGGGGTAAATTGTTTGATAATAATATTAATTTATAATTTTACAAAATGTAATAGGTAAACTTGGGCTGGTTGTGAATGATTTTCTGTTTTATATTAATTCATGACCTCTTGACCTTTATCAAGTTCCATAGAGTGGCTTTATTTAAAAGTTATTTTTGGGTACCGATCATCCCACGTTGTGGTACCTATACAAGTTTGAAAGCTTAGAAACGTTATCACTGCAATGTGTTGTTACGTATTTCATGTTTATATAAAATTTATGGATTAGCAACCTCAAAGAGAACGTTGGCTATTGAAAAGGGAAAGGTTACTTCCAGAAAGTTTGTAAAATCTTAGATTAAAATTAAACATAATTAAAATAAATCATAAGTGCAATAATTTTGACTAATTCTTCAGTTGATTTTTTTATCTTTTATTTCGCCATCTCAATAGGGTCAATTTCGGCGCAAAAGTACCATCTTCAGCCTGTAGTTTAATCAGTAGTTTTCTTCAACTAAACAATGATTTACAATAAAAAAATGTTTATATCTATTGTAATAGACCAAATCAAATTGTACAGTAATCACTCTCCACGTCAAGTTCACCGCATTTTTCCCCACAAGCTTGTAAGGGGGCAAACTAGTAGGAACTGGAAGGAAAAGTTCAAGAGAGAAGGGATTGAACAGCCGCTATTTAAAAAGGCCTGAAATTAATGGAGTCCCCGCTCAACACCATTCTCAGATAGTCACTCTGCCAGTCAGTCTATCATTCTCTTCACATACTCTCACTCCAAAATATTACAATATAAAGACCTTGCAGTGTCTATTATTCCGTAGTTAATAATCAGAGGGTTCAGTAAGTCTAACGTTACTCAGACTAAGTCCGACCGAACATCAAAACGTCCATTCAACTTTAATAAGCAAAAATATTTATATGATAACTACAGAATTAACAAAACCAAAGTTGGAATTAAATTGAAATAATATAACTAATTTGATGAGTGACCGTATTCTTGAATACTTGATTCCCAAATCTTAAAAGAAATTTTGTGAAAGATTTTTATGTTAAGATTTCTCATAAGTCCTATAATGGATGAGTTAGGTGGAGAGAATTTGTCTGGTTGATGAAATTAGAAGACAGGGTTAACACTAGTTAACTATGTATAATAATAATAATAATGAGTGACCCTGTCTGCCTGGACTTTACATTTGTAAATGATACTGTATGGTAGAGTGGAAAATAGGTAATGACACTTAGTGATTGGCTGTATGAACTCAGTAGTATGAACTGTGTTGAACTCTGTATTGAACTGTCTTGAATAGTATTCTCTGGACTGTCTTTCGCTCTATATATATGTTTCTCCCACTCCAGTCCGAGAGAGTGGTTGGGTTCGTTTCTCTTCTCTTTACTCTCTTTGGTTGCTGTCACATCCCCTATTGTCCATCAGTATGGGGTCAGTCCCCAATTACATACTTATAATTTCATTCTAATTACTTTTTTGGTTTTATTAATTCTCCAGTTAATTCACTTTTGCTTATTATAGACAAAACATTTTTACTTGTAAATCATTTTTTTTATTATTGACAAAATTACAAATTAAAAGACACAACTGAAGACAACACTCAGTGCCGAAAACGTTCCTGATGAGGTATCAACATGTGACTGAAGATTCACAATTATTGCACCCATATTTAAAAATCATCTTCACTAATTTAATAGAAAAATTAAATTGTGCTTTATAATTAAATTTAATTGAGTATCCTGACACTTAAGTATTGGAATAATAATAAAAATGATTGATTTTTAAGAACGGAATTAACGTATTAAGCAAAAGACATAAGGTTTAGTGATGAATACATAAAAAAAAAACCTATAGAATGCGCTAGATGTTGGGTGTCTAATCCCAGACTTCTACTTCTTTTTTTTTTTAAACTTTTAAAGTCACTTTACCCTTATTTTGTGATTTTGTTTTTTAATAGGTGATGCAAAGATGCAGCTACAGTTAAAGAAATTGTTTTTGATAATCTTGGCCACAATACTAGCCAGCTTGCCAAATTTTATCGATGGAAAATCGCCGAATGTTGAACAGGATTGTGCAACAGGTCTTGGTCCAGCACATAAAATCTGGAGAAGTAATCAAACCCATGAACTTCACTTGGATATTGCGGTAATGTACAATTTATTAACTACATTTTTAAATCACTTTTCCATGCTAATTATTGATTTTAATTATTTTTATCAATTTTTGTTAAAAAAAAATAATAATAATAGTCAAGCTAATTTGGAAATTATAGTTATATATGAATCATTGCATTTCAACAAAGAAATTCACTGTCACATTCATTTCAATGAGTGTCCAGCACATTCAAACACACGCAAATAATTGATTATTAATTTTGTGTAGATTTAATTCATTCAAATAAAGACGTATAGCACTAATCAGATAGGAAGAGACTAAGGCAAAACTAAAAATACTACCCGTCCAAATAACATTTGGCCGCTTAGCTGATAAAGAATATTATTTTATTATTCAAGTCATAATGCTAGTTGATTGATTTTGATTACCTTTTCCAAAAAACAAAAAAAATTGTCTAATCAATGATTATAATTACTTAATCATATTATATATTAAAAATAATATTAAACATAATATTACTTAGGTTTTAATAATTATACATATATATATATATATTGTAATATGAGGGACGGTTGCTGGTGTAGTGGTTATGAGCATGGACTTGTAAGTGGGAGAATCCCAGTTCGAGTCCAGCGTATAACTGCTAAATTTTATATTTGTTTAAAAAATGTTAATAGTAAAGTAGGTGCTTCCGCCCCCGTCCACGACACCTAATTTGGTAGTTGGACGTTAAGCCCGCCTGAAAAAATAGGCATTACTTTACTTTCTTTACTTTTTTATATTGTAATATGTAAGACTTGTTAGCAAATTCTTAGAATTAAATAAATTAAATAAAATAATTTTATAAGTTAAATTAAATATAGTATCTTTAAGTTTTATAGTATCTTTAGGTTTTTTGAAGATTGTGTAGCACACAAAAGGTACAGTTAGTTAGATCATAATTACCTGTCATTTTATGATTAGAAGAAATGGAATTTCCCTTTTTTCCGACTGTATCGGGGTGTAGGAAGAGTGTATATAGTGGACCCTTTGTGGAAAGGAGAAGCAAATTTTTGTGGTTCAGGAAAGAGTGCTCATTTGTCGATTGATGTATGCATTTAAAGTGCTATACGAAATTCAAGGCCCAACCTTCAAGTAAACCTTCTTATATATTTATTTAAAGAATTAGATTTGATTTGTAGTAAGATTTATCCTTGAATTATATGATTTCTTTTTATGTTTATTTTCTGCTTATTTTTTTATCCCTTGATCAATTCAGATAAACACAGGCCTCAAGAGATCCCTTTAGAAAAGATTCCAAATATAATTTACAATAATTAATTATTAATTAACATACCTAATTTAATTTATTTTCCCCCAAAACATAACATTACATATGGCATCCCTTGTGTGGACGTTGAGTCTGTGTAAACCTGATTTGGAGAGGGTGGTTCTTTCAATTGATTCTGGGAATTAGTTATATCAATGAAATGTATTAAAATTTTAAGAAAATGTTAAGAATCTAATTGATAACACAGTAAGTAGTAATACATATCATAAAAAAAAAATGTCTTTAACTGGAATTAATATTAGTATATTGGAATCAGATGTCTTGGTATCGGGAGTTGAAGTGAGGAGTAAGTGATGTTAGTTAGAGAGTTTTAGAGAGTTGTTATTCGAAATACGTACTACAGATTTATGAAAATAAACTATATTTTAACAAATAATTTAAAGTGTTTTGAAATAGATAAACTAAGATGCACAATTGTAAATGAATATAAGAATTATGAAATGATTAACAAATATTAAGAAATAGTGTTTAAAACCTTGAATAGGGACGCGCTCGCGATGTGTGAAACTTAACTGCTTGATAACTGATGTGTACCTCGTGGTATACTGATGAATGACTAATTTGTAACTGATATTGTAAACTGACAGAATACTGAATCTATAACTGGTGAGTCTGATCCGTACTGATCGCAAGTCGTGTATAACTGCTGGATACTCGTGTTGACTGACAGAATATTGATTTGTAACTGATGTTGATGTCGTACTGGCACTTAACTGATCTCGTACTGGTTGTGAACTGATGTATAACTGAACTCCTCCAGTGGAGCGACGTTTATATTTGCATCACTCACACATCGGCTGATGTGTAAGTACGTGCCACACTAAGACATCTCGCGTAGTATATTGACCTTAGGGGAGGTCGGTCCGGGGTGGCGACAGATGGTAGCCAGGTGGCCTCTTGAGTGTACATTGACCCTTGTATGAAGGAAATACAGGCCAGGTGTACATTGACCCTTGTATGAAAGGGTTTTGCCGGCGGCGGTTCTTTTGACTGTGTATTGACCCCTGTTTGAAAGGGTTTTGCCGCGGTTCTTGACCTGCAGATAGCGGCTGGCTGGAACCACTTGTTATAATTTTTAGATTTATTTATTATTTAAAAATTATATCTTCTTTCTTCTTGCCATCACATTAGTGATGCATCGTTTGTATCACTAATTGCCTCAATTTTTACAAAACTGGGCGGTATCGAAACTAAATTAGAGACTTTTAATAATAAGTTCCAAGATAGTCACAATGATGTAAGTGCGGTAAGCGAAGAGGCCTGTGACAACATTCAAATTGTAACATATTCAAATATGTTAAACATCCCAAAAGTAAAGAAACGGGGTCAAAAAAGAGTTACAAGTAAATTTTTAAAATTATGCAGAACCAGTAATGAAGCGAATATCTAAAAAGTTAAATCTGTGAATGTTAATCCTAAAGCAATGTTATATAAATCGTAGGGCAAGTTAAAAAGGACCAAAGGGACATTTGTTTAAATGATTTTAATTTACCACAAAAAGTCCCCATAAAAGTATCCATAAAGTATCTTTATGGTTAATGTACCCATAAAGTATCTATACCCATAAAATTAGTAAATCAGTCAGTAATCATTCAGAATAAAGGAGTGATTGATGCACTTTTTAATAGATGCTCTTGGTATAGCCATAGTCGTGTAAAAATTAAATTCAAGAAAAACCTAAAATTAAAATTTAAAGTTTGGGGTAATTCGACTATGTATGGACCAATCCCAGTCCGGTGTTCATCTCCATGAAGTGGTTTTTCACTCTCCCGCTTCCGGTATGTCAGCATATTAAAAAAAACACAACTACGATTATGATTTTATCAGGCTGACTTTAAACCGATTGTGACTTTTTATTTCTTGTTGGAAAAAATTATTTTTGCTCAGTTCAAAATTAATATCGTAAAAGGAATGAAATCTGTGATTAGAAAAAGCCATGTTACAGTAGTGAGTGGTGGAAGTGCACCAAGAAACCCAACCTTCTTCAAGTCAGAAACTGTGTAAAATATGTAAGTTTCATAAAAAGCAATTTCTCCTAAATGACAAGACACTTATGTTGTTGTATCTCAATATTGTATTTATTAATTTTTGACATATATTGTTTATTTTAATTGTATATATTTTGAATCTATATATTTAATTGTTTTGTTCATCCTCTCCAATTTCTGTATAAACACAGACCTCACGAGATCCCTTTAGAGAAGATTTTAATTATGAATTATAATATTTAATTATTAATTAACATATTTAATTTACCCCACCACTACAAATCATATTACAATATATATATATATAAAATTGGTGATTTTTTTTTCAATTTGTTTTATAATTTTATAATACGTAATTTACAATAACGCAATACATTTATTTATTTAAAATAGGTTACAGTTAATTTTAATATTTATTATTATTATTATTATTATTATTATTATTATTATTATTATTCTTTCAATTACAATCACAAACCCTTTAGGCAACACGAAGAAATATTTACAAAGGCTAATTTAATAAAAACAATATCCATATTGCTTAAATTTTAATACATAATATGGTTTATTACTTACCAGTATGACTGTAATTTGTACAGACCTATGATTTATTATGAAAAAAGATACAGAATATATGAACTTTTAAAAATGTGCTTATATATATGTTTACCAAATAAATAAAGCACGTTCACTAACTCGGTTTGAGAAAGAAATTGTTAAGGCTTCTTTAGCTTCATTTACAAAAACTTAATTGTGTTGTGTATAATTTCTTGACTTTTGACTTCAAGAAGCACTTGCCATTTCTTACCAAGTTTTTTGTTTTCTGCCTTTCATCACAAGTGAAACAAATAAAATACAGTTTAATCCTTAAAAGGACGGTTTGAAACTTGGGTAACTCTAAACAATAAAATTATAGATAAATAAAATAAAATAAAATTAAATTAAACAATTGTATGTACTACTATAATGGATGTGTTAGATGGAGAGAATTTAGGTCTGGTTGATGATATAAGAAGAAGACTTGTTTGAACACTGGTTAACTATTATATTAATTAAGAGACACAGACTGCCTGGACTTTACAATAGAGAAATGTTTAAGGTAGAGTGGTATGAAAATGACACGTGGAGATAGGATGTATTGAACTGAATTCAACTGTGTTTTAATGGAAAATAAAATAAAATTAAATTAAACAATTGTATGTACTACTATAATGGATGTGTTAGATGGAGAGAATTTAGGTCTGGTTGATGATATAAGAAGACTTGTTTAACACTGGTTAACTATTATATTAATTAAGAGACACAGACTGCCTGGACTTTACAATAGAGGAATGTTTAAGGTAGAGTGGTATGAAAATGACACGTGGCGATAGGATGTATTGAACTGAATTCAACTGTGTTTTATTCATAGGATTTATAGGACGTCCGTCGCTATATTTATACAGTTTCTACCACTCCAGTTCGAGAGAGTGGTTGAGCTTCTCTTGCTCTCTTTGGTTGCTGTTACAACTGCTTATAAATGTAAATTTTAAACTTGTAACATTAATGTGGAACATGTGGAATAAACATCCTACAGCTAGCAATACTGTTTGTTAGCGGCAAACACACGCATACAAACTACGCTGTTATTTTTTATATGAATTATTAGAATAAATTATAAAATGAGCAGAAATTTAGCAGAATATGTTTTTCACTTGAATTTAATGTAACAATTTTTTTTTTTTTTAATTTTTTTTGTCAACTTATAGCCACATTATTTTTTGCTAATAAAATTAATAAGATTTGTGTATTTCCCACCAAGATCGGCGATAAATTCCACATTTAATTGTATAAATGTTTCTGATGCTTTCACTAAAGTTGGATTATTTATAATAGAATAATTATTATCAAATAGTGAGTAAAATTACTTTACATTCAAGTTCAGGTACTATATTCGAATTCAAGTTCTACATTGGGAGTAGAGGACCTGAACTGAAACGAAAGTGTAAAAATACTTTACTTGAACATTGATTATTTTCTACAATCGCATTAAATTCATTCTTAATTTATATTACTTTAGAGAAAATATGAAAAAGTGCAAATATTGAGAATGTATCAGAGATATTTTCCGTAATAAGCTGCTTCTTTTTATAGGTCATCGACCAGATTCGGGCGTTCGCCCATCATCAGAATGCAGGTCCATCTCAGGAACAGTGTGATAACAAAGATTTGCACAGAGCAATTTTAGTTGATACACTGACTGACACACTGTTTAACAAATGCATCCGGATGATGGCCGAACGCCTGAAACGGGTCGATAACCACAAAAAAGAAGCAGGCTAGCACGGAAGATATCTCTGTTTAATGACATGGCAAAGTCATTGACATCGGCAAAGTACACCAAAGAAATAATAATTTACAACTAGTGGTTCCAGCCAGCTGCTATCTAACAAGAGTGGCAGTAATAAAACCTGCGACCTGGTTGGCCGCCGGCTTCAAGACAGCCGCGGCCAAACAAACGATTAACAAAGCCTTTTCATCAATACTGTACATCAAAAAGCAAGCACCGAATAAGGTCAGCAAACTACGAAGGTCGCACATGGTCGCACACTAGGACAGATGTCTTGGTGTGAGTGTGGCCAACACTAATATATAAACTTTATGATATACGACGAGATGATTATTATATCATCTACGACCAAACGAGCACGTCTTTATACACAAACGGCAAATTACTATACACGGTTATATTCAAACTTATCATTCCCTTAGTTGTGCATCTTAGTTAGTTATTTTATCATTCTAATTTATCTTCTATTTATTACTAAGTATTTTATTATAATTATTAGTTACCATTTCTAACGTTCAAGGTATTGTTCAATTATAGTTATTTTTATATAAACCGTTTAATTATTCGAGCACTAACTTCCCAAAATCTCTCAAACTAACTTCGGCCCTCTTCAAGACATCTGCTACTCCAGGAATCACACACAACAAACGATTCCATTACATCTGATACTTTCCAGCTCTGCAGAACCTACCACAATAACTATTGAGAATGTACTTTAATTCAAATTAAATATTTCCTCTCTCTATAATTTGCTTCGTTGGTTAAAATCTCAACTGGCAGATTGTTTTACAGGCAAATTTTGACTTCGAATCTATAAGGCCCTTTCCCTAAAATCGTGTTAATCTTCAATTGATTTTACTAAAAAGACTCTTTTATTTGAAATCTTGCAATTATTATTTACTCTTAGTTCATTTATTTATTTATTTTTTTACTTTCTCTAACCGTTAATAAAAGGAACTATTACGATAGTGTCAAATTTTTAAAATTGAGTTTTACTACATTTGAAATGGTATGAAGTATGTTTTTGAGAATTTGTGTGTTGTTTACAAATTGTTTTGCAATTTTTCTGGAAACGGCTCCAAAAATTTTCTTTAAATTTCGTATACTATCTAAAAAAACACACACAAACACACACACACACACATAAATATCTATCATTATTATTTGAAACATTTTCCCAGACAAACGTGATTTTGGGAGGGGGGTTCTGGGGGAACAAGTAGCGTTATGTTTTCCATCAAAGTACTACTTTAGTACAATACATGTTTTTTTTTAACCACCTAATATTAATATATATTTAGAAGCATTGGTAGAATTCCAAATTTGACCGGAAATCGGTCAACCAGGAAATGCAACATTAAAGAATAGGTTTTTGAGTTTTGTTTTTTTTGTAATTTTCTCGAAAATGGCTACAATGAATTTTTTTACTTTCCCATACTCCTAGTTAAGAGGAAGTATTGTAATCGTGTGAAATTTTCAATATCGAGTTTTCACCGGAAATATCCGTTTTGAGGTCCCCTGAGTCAAAAAAAAGTGGTTTTTAGCAAATGGTGTGTGTGTGTGTATGTATGTGAACAGCATAGAAACGAAAAACCGTAAAAAGTTGAAACTTGATATTCTGTTTAGGTATCACCATGGGATCGACAGTACGTTAAGGGTCAAAATTCCTCAACCGGAAGTACCACTTTACTAGTTGGATTTTTTTACTTTTTTGCAATTTTCTCAAAAAATCGGCTCCGACGATTTTCTTGAAAGTTCGTATATAAACTAAAAATGCAAAGAGCTACAACTTTTATTTAAAACATTTCTGTGGGAAAATTCATTTAAGGGTACTTTTAAGGGGAGAGATGGGGTTATGTTTTTCCATTAAAGTGCTATCATAGTTGATAATACAATTCTATCATCTAAACAAAAATTAATTAGAAATAAATAGATGGCCAAAATTGCCGAGTTTTAAGAAATTTAATAAACCGGAAGTGCGCTTTTATTGAACAGTTTTCAACGAATTTCATTAAATTTGGTACACAAACTAAAAAAAATTTATGAATTATAATTTTTGAGAACATGAGTAAGAGAAAGTTGTGTGTGAGTGTTTCACATCAGATTTTTAAACTTGAAATTGTATTCAAATAATAGAGTTCTATTATTTTGTATTTAAAAGATTTTTTTTTTAAAGAAAATAATTCTCTACTCATTTTTCATAGTTCTGTTAACCAAATTTTGCTTAAAAGTAGTCATTGTTAGTAAAGTGTTTAGTTCCTTAATTCCCCTCTAGGTGATTCTACCATAATTCTATGGATTGGCCACTATATTGTCAGCTCACCCTCCCCCAAAAATCCTCTAAAATAAAAAAAATATATTGAAATTCTCCAAAAAGAGAAGTGCAAAACCAATAAGCTTTATTTTAAAAGCTGACAAACAGTTTAATAGTGTAATGAGTGGTATTTTAATAGTGATAGAATGAGACAAAGAATCTTCACCAATCATTTTGTTGGTAACATTTGAAAGACTCCTTTTTATATAACCAAAGAGTTTATACAAAAAGGCGAGTTGAGTACAAGGGTATGTTGAACCCAATAAAGAAACATTAAAGTAAAACAGGAACAGAGGAGAAGAACGCAACAAGCTTAGTAATAAAAACTTTATTGAAGATTTAGCCTTTAAGATGTTTTCATTAAATTGATACCATTTAAAGAGATGTTTAAAATAAAATGGAGTATATATCAAGTTTTCTGTACTATTTAAATTAGTTTTTTTATTGCTGATAGTTTTTTATTGTCTATTAATTGTACCATTACTTTTTATTTTTTACCTAGAAAGTATTGCGAAAGTGTCAAATTATCGAGATTAAGTTAATTTATTTTTAGTTATAATTTTAAAATTTCTTAAACCAACAAATTTGGAATTTTTACAACACAATTAATAATTATACTTAGCTTTACTAAGTAATGGAACCATTATGATAAAAGGTGTATATTTTCTCTTACTGCTGTGAGAGAATGTGTTTTTTTTTGTTTTTTTTTTTTTTGAAGGTGTGGCCAATGCACCGCGAACCTTTCCGATTGTACTATGCCCCCTGGGTGCCGCAGGCTATTGCCCACAACACCCGAACAGATGTCCTTCTCTGAACATCCGTTCTACTAAATCTCCATCAGGTTGAGATCCCTGAGAAATCCCCAATACCCTGACAGGCTCTAGAGAGGGTATATCCCCCTCCTCCACTTGGTAGCTACCCAGGTACTTGAATCTTCTCTGAGTGGTAGCCTCGCAGTCTGTTAGGAGATGTAATACAGTTTCTTGCAGCTCCCCACAGAATCTGCATGAGCTGTCACTTTCCAAACCTAGCTTCACCAGACGAGCACTAAATTGGCAATACCCCGTGAGGAAACTCCATTAAAGCGTGAGAAGAACGCGGAGCTTGTTCTTGCTCAATCCGATGCAGGCCTCCGATCTCTGTTGGTTATAATTTCCCAAGCAGATCTTAGCCTGGCCGCAAACTGGGGAGGGAGTACCAGAGGTTGAGATCTCCCACGTCTCTTCCTCCTTCCTAAGTTCCTCCAACAGGAAACTGGTCGCTGACCCCCACAAAAAGGTTCTTCTGGCCCTAGGTGCGGGGTCGTAGTCGCCTATGTAATGTTCTGGTGTGATGATGTGTATTTGTAGTAGCACGAGCGGTATTGTATAATAAAGGGCTTGTAATTATGTTTGAGATAGAAATAATAAGAATAATTAAGAAATCACCACTGTTAACAATTAATATATTCTGTTAAAATAATAACTAGAACTTATTTGATATTATAAACTTATTTAATTTATTGTGAAACTGGCTCTCCTTAAGACCGAACTAACCATACTACGTGAAGAACAATTCAACGAATTCTTATGGTCAGCGACACAGAAAATTTTATCCCCTTGCGACGTGACGATAGCACTTGGGCCTCATCTGATGAAGAAAAAGCAGATATGTTTTCTTCCTATCCAACCGCAGTGATTGTACCTCACCCAGATTTCACAAAACCTTACATTTAACTGCGCAATAAAGAACGACCTCTTCATTCCCTCAAACTCCTCCTCCTAAAGTATTTACACTCGCCGAGTCATCAAAAACGCCGAGTTAAATCATCTCCCCATCAAAGACGATCCAGGTATTGACCTAATAACCTCTAATATTCTCCGCCAACTCCCCCCCCCCAAAACTGTAGTTCTCCTTACCAATATCTTTAATTCAGTTCTCAGCACCACTTGCTTTCCTAATCAGTGGAAACCTATTTGGATGTACGGAATCGAGTTGTCGAGTTCAACTAAGCGTTCTAATCTATACAATGCCATCCAATCCCTGCAATGCAAAATCCTTAGAACCATTTCCAACGCTCCCTACTATGTTTCCAACAATACAATCCTCACAGACTTAGACATCATACCCTTCCTACAATAAGTTATCAAAACCCGTTATAATAAATTCCATATATCGCTTATCCTTTCATCTAATCCTCTTATCCGTCGTCTTTCGTCGCGAACCGTCTCTGACAATCCTTCCCGACGCTAGAAACGTAACAATATTTGCTAGGAATCACTGGATAGTTTCTTCTCTCTTTTGTTTTATGATTATACACACACCCACATATACTTACAGCACTTACTATGCTGTTGAACATAATAATTAAAAAATAAAAAAAAATCTATTTAATAAATCTTGTTAAATATTGTAAACTTAAATTCTCTTGGGATACTATCCCTGGATATTTCTCTTGGATACTATCCTTCTCACCTATGCAGATGATATCGCTATCCTGTTTACCAATAATGATCCCGTAATAGCCCATAGGAATCTGCAAACCCTCCTCTCCTCCCTAGAAAAATGGTTTAAAAAATGGATCATTAAACTCAATGAAAACAAGTCCCAAAACCTTAACTTCACTCATCGACTCTTTACTCTTCCCCCAGTCTACTACAACTTAATTCCCTTACCAATACCTTTAATTCAATGTTGCTTGCTATTGTTGGCTTTAGTTAGACCGAAGACTTACTTGGAATCCTCATACACTACTTAAAGAATTGAACTAAACAGACGCTTTCGACTACTTAAAAGGCTTCTGGACAACAGATCTAAACTCTCCCTAGACGACAAAATACTAATTTATACAGCTATTTTAAAGCCTACCTAGGTATATGGGATAGAACTATAGGGTTCAACGAAAAGCAAAGACTCCAATCCCTACAATCCAGAATCCGCCGTAACATTGTAAACGCGCCTTTTTTATGTCTCTCCAACCGAACCATACACCACACTGACCTTAATATACCGTCCATTGCTCAAGTCTTCCAAACCCGTTACAGGAAATTCCATATTAACCTATAGTCACACACAAATCCTTTAGTTCAAACACCCTTCCTTTAGTTCCTGAACACTTTCTACTAACCCTTCTAGACGTTTTAAAAGACAATGGCCTCGTGATCTCCTCTTAAGTTGAAGAGAGTGAATAGTATTTTTGTGTAGTTTTGGAGTTGTGTAGTGGAATCGATTATCGTGATTCCAGAAGTCTCAGATGTCTTGAAGAGGGATTTATTAGGCGGAAGTTAGTTTAGAGATTTCAGAGAGTTATTACTTGAAATACTAAACACTGATTTTACAAAAATAGACTATATTTTTACAATAAATTGAATGTGTGAAATGGTAACTACAATTAATATAAACTGTTAGAAATAAATAAATAATTTAAAGAGATAAACAACAACTAATTTAAAAATGATTAAAATAAATAGAACTAATATGCACAACTATGAAATGTTTGATAGAATTAATTTTTAACCTTGTATAGAGATGCGCTCGCGGAACTGCTGCTCGTAGAAACTGTAATGATATTACTGATGTAATGATAATACTGATGATACTGATAATATTGATGATACTGATGATACTGATCCCCTCCTCCAGTGGGCGAAGTTTATATTAGTATTACTCACACACTGTCAGGTGTGTAAGTAGTACTCACACTAAGACATCTCTCGTAGTGTGCGACCTTGGCCAGGTCGGTGGACCAGTGGGACAATCAATGGCATAGCAAATGTCAAGTGAAGAAAGGATAATTTATAAACTGGTGGCCCAGCCCGGCCGCTGGCTTGAAGACAGCGGCCGGCTGGGCCACCAGTTATAAATTATCCTTTCTTCAATGGACATTGCTATGCCATTGATATGTCACATTGATTGCTGGCTTGAAGACAGCGGCCGGCTGGGCCACCAGTTATAAATTATTCTTTCTTCAATGGACATTGCTATGACATTGATATGTCATTACAAGTGTTACCATTGGGTAGCTTCTCCACTCATTATGTATAGTATTTTCTTTGTAATAATTGTTACTTATAGCACGGTTACGCTGGTCGTAACCTAAATAAAGTTAAACAAAAAAAATTCTTTTGAATTTTTCTAACAATTCAAAGTAAATAAACATTAATTACATTTTCATAAAGATTACAATTCGTTAAACAATTACAATATAAAATGTAACTATGTATAAATGGAAAACAAACAATATCAAAAATAGCATTCATTGTCCTTTATAGTATAAAATAAAAAAGCAATTGTTTAGCAAGTAAAAGTTATGTTTTTAAATTTCATATCTAAACAATTAAATTTAAACAAATCTAAACAAAGTTGATAAAAACTTTTTACGTCATAATATTAAAATAATAACTTTGTTTATCAAATGTGCTTTGTTTCATCAAACTTTTTGTTTGCTTTCATTTTAATCAAACAGTTACTTTGATTTTAAAACAATTGTATTTATTTTTATACATTGTAATAGTATTTTTTTTTATTTTTATTTTAACTTTAATTATAAAACTTTTAATGTTTTTGAGAGAAGTATAGTTGTGTGCATTAATTTCCAAGCTTTAATAGATGTGTGCATTTGCTTTAATTTCCAAGCTTAAACTTTCCAAGTTTAACGGTTCGTGGTCAAAGTGATGTCCACCAAATTTAGGAAGTTTCTATAATTTGAGTGGATAAATGATGTTATTAGTAAAGTAACTGAGAGATAGATCTTCTAAACTGTAAGGTTTATCTTCTCCTTCCTATTTTTTATAGATAAATGACTAGAAAAATTGGAAAATATCCTATTCTAAAGATATATTACTTTCTGTAACTGCTGTTAACCGGAAGTATTGTAATCATGTAAATTTTCTAGATCGAATGTTTAGCGGAAATACACGTTTTGAGGTCCACTGAGTACGAAAAAAGTGGTTTTTAGAAAATAGTCTGTGTGTAGGTATATGAACAGCATAGCACAAAAACAAAAAAAAATCGTAGAAAGTTCAAACTTGATATTCCTTTTAGGTATCACCATTGGATCCGACAATACGTTATCTATCAGAATTCCTCAACAAGTACCCATTTTATTGATTTTTTTTTTTTTTTTTTTTTTTTACTTTTTTGCGTTTTTCTCAAAAATGACTCCACCGAAAATCTTTAACTTGTTATATCAACTACACACGTAAAGTCTTTAGACTTTTATCGTGCCTTCTATCGTGTATTACCGTGTATAGTAAATTTGCCTTCTATCGTGCTATTACCATTTATTACACAATTCAATCATCTAAATAATATTAATTAGAATTAAATATGGTGCTGAAATTCCGAACATCAAAAAAAAAAAATCTGATGTGAAACACTCACACAACTTTCTCTTACTCCTATTCTCAAAATTATAACTGACAAAGGTTTGTGTACCAAATATAACGAAATTCGTCGAAAACTGAAAAAAGTGTTCAGTAAAAGCGCACTTCCGGCTTACTAATTTTCTTCAAACTTGAAATTTTGGCCATCCATTTATTTCTAATTATTATTGTTTGGATGATAGAATTGTATAATCAACTATGATACCACTTTAGAGGAAGCTGTAACCTCACACCTCCCCTAAAAGTGCCCTTAAATGAATTTTCCCGGAGAAATGTTTTAAATAAAAGATGTAGATCACTGCATGTTTAGTTTATATATGAATTTTCAAGAAAATCGTCGGAGCCATTTTTGAGAAAATCGCGAAAAACTGAAAAAAAGATTTAGTAAAGTCGTTTTTTTTTCAGATTCGGAATTTCAACAACATATTTAATTCTAATTAACATTATTTAGATTATAAAATTGTCTAATAAACTGAAGTAGCAGTTAAGATGAAAACCTACCCCCACCCCTCACCAGAAGTGCCCTTAAATCAATTTTCCCGGAGAAATGTTTCAAATAAAAGTTGTAGCTCTTTGTATGTGTAGTTGATATACCAAGTTTGAAGAAGATCGTTGGAGCCATTTTTGAGTAAATTGCAAAAACAACTAGTAAAGTGGTACTTCCGGTTGAGGAATTTTGGCAGATGACCCACTGTCAGATCCCATGGTGATAAATAAACGGAATATGAAGTTTGAACTTTCTACGATTTTTCGTTTTTGAGCTATGCTGTTCACATACATACATACATACATACACACACACACACACACAGACCATTTGCTAAAAACCACTTTTTTGGACTCAGGGGACCTCACAACGGATATTTCCGGTGAAACCTCAATATCGAAAATTTGACACAATTACAATTCTTCCTCTTACTAGGAGTAAGAGAAAGTAAAAAAAATCAGATGACCATAATTGCGTTTTTATGGAAATGTAATATTCAGTTTTTCTGCTATATTCACTAAAACGGCTCCAAAAGATTTTCTTTAAACTAATTATATGAACTACACAACATAAAGTGCTACAACTTTTATTTGCAACATTTCTTCTGGTAAACTCATTTAAGCGGACTTTTGGAGAAGGGGTAGGTTTATGTTGGCTCCTAAAGTGCTATCTTAGTTGATTATACAATTCTCCCATCTAGAGAAAATTAATTCGAAATAAATAGATTTCCAAAATTCCGAGTTTCCAGAAAATCTTCTGAGTCCGAAAAAGTGTTTTTTTTTAGAAATTTGGCGGTGTACGTATGTGTGTGTGTGCGTATGATCACTATAACTCATACGTTCAGACTTGATATTTAGTTTTAAATGTTTGTATTGGGGGACCTGAGAATAAAGATTCAATCTAAATCAAGTCAACCTGGAAATACCTCAGATTTTTTCAGTTTTACTCGAAAACAACTCCAATTTTTTTTTCTTTATACTTGTAATATTAACTAAACATATAATAGGCTACAACTTTTTATAGTTAATAAAACCGAAATTCGTCGGTGTTTTTTTTATGGAGAAAATCGCGAAAACTGAAAAAAAAAAAAAAAACTGTTCAGTAAAAAACGCTCTTCCGGTTTACTAATTTTCTTAAATACTCGAAACTTTTGGCAATTTATTTAGTTCTAAATTAATTTTACTTAAATGATAGAATTTATATGATCACCTAAGATGGCACTTTAGAGAAAAATGTGATGTGATGGCATGAAGAAAGAAGATATAATTTTTAAATAATAAATAAATCTAAAAATTATAACTAGTGGTTCCAGCCAGCCGCTATCTGCAGATCAAGAACCGCCGGCAAAACCCTTTCCAACAGGGGTCGATATACAGTCAAGAGAACCGCCGGCAAAACCCTTTCATACAAGGGTCAATGTACACCTGGTCTGTATTTCCTTCATACAAGAGTCAATGTACATTTAAGAGGCCACCTGGCTACCATCTGTCACCACCCCGGCCACCGACCTCCACTAGTGTCAATATACTACGAGAGATGTCTTAGTGTGACACATACTTACACATCAGCCGATGTGTGAGGGATGCAAATATAAACGTCGCCCCACTGGAGGAGGGAATCAGTATTCTAGCAGTAAAACATCAGTCATCAATCAATCAGTTAAACATCAGTTAAGTTCGAGTTATCAAGCAGTTAAGTTTCACACATCGCGAGCGTGTCCCTATTCAAGGTTTTAAACACTATATCTTTAATATTTATTTTTCATTTCATAATTCTTATATTCATTTACAATTGTGCATCTTAGTTTTTCTATTTCAAAACACTTTAAATTATTTGTTAAAATATAGTATATTTTCTTAAATCAGTAGTTCGTATTTCGAATAACAATTCTCTGATCTCTTTAACTAACAACACTTACTCCTTCCTCACTTCAACTCCCGATAATACCAAGACATCAGATTCCAATACAGAAACATAATTCCACTCCTCCCACAAAAGCCCGTTTAAATGATTTTTACCCATGGAAATGTTTCAAATAAAAGTTGCAACTCTATATACATATAGTTCTAATTCTTAGTTTAAATAAAATCGTTTGGAGCTGTTTTTTGAGAGAAAATAGCAGAAAACTAAAAACTACTTTCCAGTAAAAACGCACACATCCGGTCATCTGATTTTTTTTTTTTTTTCTTCGTCAAACTCAAAATTTTGAACAATATATTTAATTCTAATTAATATTATTTATATGATGGAATTGTATAAAAAAAAAAAAGAAACTGAAATAGCTTTTTAGAGCGAAAACGTAACCCTACCCGCTCTCTCAAAAATGTCCTTAAATAAATTTTCCCGGAGAAATATTTTAAGAAAATTGTTGAAGCCATTTTCGAAAAAAAAAAAATCATTAATATCGTACTTCCGGTAAGTGCAATTTGCTCAAAACCTTAATGTCAGATAATTACGTGGTGGTAATTACCTAAACAGAATATATCAAGCTTGAACTTTCTACGATTTTTCGTTTTGGAACTTTGAACTTTCTGCTATTCAAAACACGTCACGAAAAAAGGTCTAAAAACCACTTTTTTGGAAGACCTTTCGGGATACCTCAAAACGTGTATTTCCGTTGAAAACTAGATATTGAAAATTTGACACGATTACAATATTTTCTCTTACTAGGAGAAGTAAGATAATGTTATAATGAATGAACGGGAATGAAAAAGTGAAAGAAAGTTGTTTTGCCTTTTGAACAAAAATAAAATCAGCTTCTGTTCAAGTTTTTGTTTTGTTTTTCAAGTTTAATAGCATTATAACCTTTAGGAAGCAATTTATTTCCACACTTTGATGTGTTTTTTATTTTCTGAAGATTAATCATTTTTGGTAACTTTTTAATATTTATTTAGTGAATAATTGCTTTTAGCATGTAAATTTAACAAAACACATAAAAAAAAAAATCTGGTCTGAAACACTTAAACAACTTTCACTTGCTCCAGTTTTCAAATATTGTAATTTACAAATTTTATAGTTTGTATAACAAATTTATGAAATTCGTCGGAGTTCGTTGAAAACTGAAAAAAAAAAAACTGTTCAGTAAAAGCGAAAGAACGAGGAATTGTTAATGATGTGGAAAATAGATAAACAAGCTGAAATGTCTGTTGAGAAACACTCATATACCTTGCATCTTTTTATACAATTGTAAAGTATTGGTGTGATGTGTGTATAGGTAGCTTGTGGCGTGAGCGTTTTAGCGAAAAGGGCTTGTATGTATATACGGTTAAGTGATGGAAGTATTAAGAATAATTAAGAACACACTGGTAGAATAATTTAAATATCTTATCTTTAAGAGAAATTTAGTACTTTGAATAACACAAATAAAAGCTTATAATAAATTCTTATAACTCAAAACTGGTATTAGCTCTGATGCTTTCACCTTGATTTCTAGCACAAGTCTGTCTTTAAAATATCTCTTCTCTTTGTTTCTTCAATTCCTCCTCTGTGAGAAGAAGGGGTAGTACAATGCCATAATTGTTCTTGAACGAGTAACTGGACTTGTATACCTGGTCTTGTCCTTTTGCAAGGGAATGTCAATCTTTTTCTTAATTTTGATTTATTTATAATTTAATATTATTTCAAGTTTCTTGCATCCATCACACAATTCTCATAGTAATTGACAAGTAGTATAGTATAGTATATTTTATTCTGGTTTTGGGGAAATACCCATAGGTTATAGTCAGGCTACATTTCAGCATATTTTACGTAAGATCTTAAATTAATAAATTAATAACTACAAATAAAGAAAAACAGTGAAGATAGAATAGCATCAATTCTATGACAACGAAAAACTATAACCCAAAAATTTACAATAAACCAAAGTTACAACTTAGTAGAAGTAAAGGAAACGACAAAAATAAACTCAAAATTACTAATTTCTGACAATATAAGTAAGATAAGAAAATGATGAGAAGCAATTATAAAAGGTACAATATAATTATAAAAAGGTGTATCAAAATGAAAATAAAAAAATAAAAAGCAACTTGCATGAAAAGGCATAAGGAGAGAGAGAAATCAGCGTACTTAGCAAGTTATAAGTTAATAATATTAACAATTATACGTTAATAACAAGATTAAAAGAATATATTCTAATTTAAGTATCAAGTTCAATAATAACAGAGTGACTTAATGATAGAGATAGTAATGAAGTTTCTATTGATTATATATTTATTCATTTATAATAAACGATCTAACTTTAAGGCAATTAGTAGTGTAGTAGTAGAGTTTCCTTATTTGGGAGTCACTGTTTGAGGAAAGTATAGTGGGAAACTGGTCTGGCGTTATGGAGGTAACAAAATGGATGTAGTGGTTACGAATACTACTACTACATGGCTCTACAGCCCGGAGTGGGTCTTGGCTTCCTGCATAATGTCCCTCCATGTAGATCTATCTCCAGCCTTCTGTCTCCATGCTGTAACGCCCAGTATCCTTAAATTATCTTCGAGGTCCTGCAGCCACCGTCTTCTTGGTCGGCGTACTCTTCTTTTGCCAATTATAGAGCCATGCAACAATTTGCTCGGCATTCTATTTGTGGGCAATCTTATTATATGACCCAACCATTCCAAACGGCCTATTTTATGAACTGGACCACATTGGCATCTTTATAAAGGAATACAGCTCGGTGTTTGTTCGGAGTTTCCACGTGTTTGTTTGAACATCGAGGACTGGACCATAAATATTCCTTAAAAGCTTGCGTTCGAAAAGTGTCAGTTGATCTTTCATTATGGTGGTTAGAGTCCACGTCTCCGCTCCATATGTTAAGACTGGATGGATTAGGGTTTTATACAACCTTATCTTAGTAGTTTGAGACTGTAGTCTACTTTTAAAAAATTTAACGTTTGCGAAGTAAGCGCTATTAGCTCCCATTATTCTTCTCTTTACTTCGTTTATTGTTTTGTTTTCATCATTCAATTCTGATCCCAGATATATGAAGCTTTTAACTTTTTCAAAGGAGTAACCATCAATATCTAATGAAGCACTACTACGGCCTGAGTTGGTACTCATATATTTCGTTTTGCTTTCATTTATGGAAAGGCCATTTTTTTGCTTTCATTATTAAGCGTACTAAAGGACTCTTTGAATGATGGAATGTTCCTGGAAATCAGGCATATATCGTCTGCATATGCACATAACTGGTTACATGAATGCATGATATTCCCTGAAATGTTTAGCTTCTTTATCACACTGTGTAAGGCCAGAGATTGAAGAGGGTGGTAGATAGGGCATCGCCTTGTCTCACGCCAGTAAAAATGGGGAATTCAGGACTTATGTTGCCTTATATTACCTTTCCATCACTATCATTCAGTGTCATGGTGATCAGTTTGAACAACTTTCTTGGGACGTTAAAATCTATTAAGGCTTCAATCAGTTTCGTTCTATTGACACTGTCAAATGTCTGCCGATAGTCAATAAAAAGAAGGTGAAGGTCAATTTTATACTCCCAGCACTTCTCCAGCAATTGTCTCATTACAAATATTTGATCCGTAGTGCCCATTCCTCGCCGGAAACTGCACTGTTAGTAGGTTATGGTATTTTCGGCAAAGAGATTTAATTTTTTTCAGAGAAGATTTTATACGCTACTGTGAGAAGTGAAATTCCACGATAATTGTTGCACTGCAGTCTATCACCTTTTTTGTAAGTAGGACATATGAGAGTGGTTATGAATAGGAGAATATATTGGGTAGACAACAATTAAATGGTACAGATCTTCTAAATATTAAGATTACAGATGGAGCAGATTTCATGGGGGTTAATTAAATAGACAGAATTTTTGTAAGTTATTTTGATTTGGTAGCCTCCGGATAGTTTTAGATGAGCATATACAATTGCTATGTTAAACGGATATTAAGGTTTAGGTAAGAGTGTTCCGGACTGACAGTAATATTGGCTTCATATATTTTAACATAAGATTGATTGTATTTTCCTTCTTGCAATAATTGCATATCCCTTAATTTTAAATACTCTTTGTACTTACTAAGAATTAGTGGAGTTTCTTTATTTAATTTAAACGGGTCATTCTCTGATATGATGTACTTAATTTTTTGCAAAAGGTCACAGAGTTGAGAGAACCAGTTATATTTTAAAGAGATGCGAATTGAATGTAATTCTTTTCGCCCAAGATAGCAGATTTTTGTTATTCTATTATCATTCATATTAAGTATTTTAATTACCCAATTCAGTAATAGCTCAAGTATTTTGCCACTAGACTGGTCCAGATAGAACTCTGCTCTGATCATGCATAAGGGGGTGTTTCTATTCAAATTAAACAGTCGCTTATTGAAATGGATGCGTGTTTTTCAATAATGTCTAAATACCGTAATATAAATTTCCAATTGTGAATTATAGCGATAGTTGTCTGGACAATTAGTCATTCATTAAATGTTCAGTTACTGAACGTCTCGCTCTCTCTCTCGAACCATCATCAAAAAATCAATTTTTACAGAAAAATATTTCAGAGTGTGTACAATCGATATATTATAATGAGTAATTAATTTGTTAGCGTCGATTTGGAAAAATCAGAAAAAATTAAAATAAAAACTTGAAATTCCGAAAATTTGGACTATATGCAATATTTCCACTTATCACATTTGAAGTGACATAAAAATTCTTACGTAGTGATAGTGAAGCCGCAGGTCAGAAAGCATGGAGCTTCGATCGAAAAAATGATAAAGTCTTCTAAATGTCATTCTGGAAAAACCTGCAGACCTTTTTCAGGACCCTATCAGGAAAAAGTTTAGCTAAGAGGTGTAAGCCTCGGACTTCTTAAATGTGGACGAAGAAACATGGTCTTTAGGAAGGTTATTAGAAAGAATATAGTTTATGAAACGTGAGACATCCAAGTTACCACTTTACCCTGATCTTCCTCATTGACATACAGAGGACTTTGAGGAGTGAGCGTGGTTGAAAGAGCTTAGTGGGTGTAAGTTTTAGAGAGAGAGTGATATGTTTAAGATACAATGAAGAAGTCACCACTGTATAAATAATCTTGAATATTTGAATTATTGAATAATAAGAATAACAATTACAAGTTAATTGTAATAATAAAATAACTTATAAATATATACGGAAATTCTTGCACTTGATTGATTTAAACTCAAATGTTAACGTAACACTCTGGCACACTGTTGTTCTCTCTCGAATGAAGAATAAAGGTTGAACGCTGTAAGACGACTTATTCAAATAATGCTCTACTTGATAGTTAAAAACATGCCCTTTATATTTAATTTCTAGAAGGGGTTAAAAGACAAAGAGTGGCCGAGTTCTTCGACCTCTCTTGTAACGGTGTCTTGTACCTGCGTTTTTACCATTTTCCAGCCAAATTTAAATCTATTTCTATTTTTTGTATTTGCTTCTTCCACTATAGAACCTTTTTGTAAAAGACCACTCAAATTTATATTTCTGAATAGAAAAAAAAGAAAAGTTCAGCTCTCACAGAGACATAGCCCTCTGTAAATGCCTGCAAAGGATTGCTCTTCTAATAAATAGAAGGTTAGATCTTTTTCTTCTAATATTCTCCGGGAAATCGTTATGAAGATCGAAACTTGAATTTCTCAAATATCTTGAGGCTCTCAAAATATTGATCAAGTCCTGGAGGTGCAAAAAATGTTACAACTAGTAGCTTATTTCGTAATATCCCTACGTCCTAGGGCAGTAATATTTTCTGAAAAATCTAAACTAATTTGCATAGACAAAAAGTGGTATCACCGATTATCACTAGCTAGCAAAAATTAGGTGCACATTTGAAATGTGAAGTTTTTTCGTCTATGTACAAAATTAAGGAAAGCAAAAAAAAAATAAAATAAAAATTGTACGATTTAATACATTAATATTCCTTCTTAAAACTCATAGATTTCTAAAGTAATCTTAAGCAGAGCGAGCGAGTGAATGAATGGAAAAGCCAGAATGGAAGTTTGGAAAATTACCTTACTTACTTTTATAGTTAATGTTTCATTTTTATGAAGTTTTTACTTTATTCCCCTCCACCTCCTTACTTTTCTCTTACTCTTCCGTGCTTTCCCTCGCCTTTACCAACTTGGTTAATTATTTTTTTTAATTTTTAATCTTTCTCTCCCGCCAATACTTGAAAAAAAAAAATGATGAAAACGTGTTGGTGTTAGGTCTATTTATTTTATTAATGTCTTACATTTTCTATTACAATTAATATACAAATTTAAAATACTAATCTGTTTTTTTTTTTTTAGAAGGAGCTTATTTTATGAAAGCAAAAGTTTTTCCAACAATATTTGCGTTACTCAATCTGCTAAAGCTTTCATTATATTAAGCTTGAATTTTGCAATAAATGTTTTTTTTTTTATTTCTTTCTTTTTCACCATTGCTTTATTTTTATAGGGTCAGGATTTTCTTTGTTTTTTTTTTTTTTTTTTTTTTTTTTTTTATAACGGATATTTGCTCCATCTGTTGTGCATTCCGTTGCCCAAAAGATTTTCTCTCAATATTTCTTCTAGCCAATCTTCGTTTAAACCTCCAACTATTTATCTCGACCCATCCCTTCTTCACAAACGCTACTCATCCATTTTTACTTTCTCTTATTTTTTTACTTTTTTCTTTTGAGTTTATTCTCTTCCCACCTGAAAGGGAATATTTTTTTTTTACATTATTCATAAAATTTATTCACATTATTCATGCTTTTACAAGAATTTTACAAAGATTTTTTCAAGAATATTTAATTTTGCCTTGTCTTGATTAATCTTTGCTATTACGTTTCCCAACAAAAGAACTTATTAAGTATTATATATATATATATATACATTTCTTTATTAATTTTAATAAATTCCACGGCTCGCCAGCATATATGTAGAATGAATATTAAAGACAAAAATTACCCCAATTTTGTTGAACTTTTTTTGAATTGAAAGTTAAGAAATGCATAAAAAAAAAATGCATATGTTTTTGTTTAAAACAATACTTTTCATTGTATTATATATATAATAACAGAAAGCCTGGGGAGCGCTACATTGCTATATGTCACATTCTTCTAATGAGTTTTGGATTCCCATATATTGTTAAAAACTAATTGTAATAAAAAGAAATAGGCCATGAAATTCATAGATCACATTGAATTTTGAATAGGTAATAAGTCGTAGAGACCTACGACTCTATTTCACGCTTTGGGCTCATTGAATGTATGAAATGCTTGAATATTCCGGCAAAGGTGATCAGGCTGGTGAAGATGACGCTAGTGCATACAGTGGCCAAGGTAGCACTGTCCAAGGTGACACCTCTCAGGAATTTTATGTTAATGTAGGACTTAGACAAGGTGATTCGATATCACCGGTTCTTTGTAATCTGTTCATAGAAATGGTAATAAGAAAAGTAAACATAAATCCAGGAGGCACTATTTTTAACCGAGTAGTGCAGCACCTAGTCTATGCGGACGATGTGGCGCCTTATATCAAGATCAGCAGCCACAACAAAAAAGCGCTCTTATGGAATTGAATGAGGGAGCAGCCACTTATGGTCTGCAGATTAACATCGAGAAGACCACAGAAGCAGATGACTACCGGAAGAGCAAGAAGATTTGGGGAGATCTGCTAGTCGGGCCACACCGTTTCTAGGGAGTGAGGAAATTTAAATATTTAGGAGCTACACTCACGTCCAAGAATGAGGTAGCAGAATCTCGGCAGCCAACATCCATGTCTGGAGGCGATTAGAAGTAGGGTCTGTAATAAGCAAGTCTCCAGACAAACGAAAGTCACCATATATAAGACGGTTCTCAGACCGGTATTGTTATACGGCTTGGTGGCATGGGTGTTGACAGCAGCAGACGAGCACAGGTTGAACTGCTGGGAGAGGAAAGTTTTGCGGTATATTTACCGCCCATATAGTTGAGGGCGGCGTGTTCCGTTTTAGTAAAAACGCTGAATTGTGTCAGCTCTATAGAGAAGAGACGCTAGTGACTGCCTTAGAAGTGGGAAGGTTGCACTGGTTGGGGCACCTCCATAGAATGAGTGTGGAAAGAGCCCCTCGAAAGGTCTATGAAGAGCACCCAGGAGGTAGAAGGCCTAAGGGCCGGCCAAGATTGCGTTGGCTGCAGGATGTGGAGGCGAATCTGATGAAGATGGGCATCAGACAGTGGAGAAGGGAAGCCACGGGTAGAGATGGTTGAGACAGTCTGCTAAAGGACGCCAAAGCCCTGTAAGGGCTGTAGCGCTAAAGGAAGAAGAAGAAGAAGCAGAAGAATAAGTACAGACTTTGATAACCGTTGAGATGTCAAGATAACTAAAATAGAATGTATCCCACATTCTTCCTTACAAGAATGACTCATAATGATTTGGATTTTAAGCAAGGTGATCAGCTAAGTGCATTTTACACAAGAATTTCACATTTCAGAGTCCACACACACACACACACACCACACACACACATATATCATTTATATATATATATATATATCTAATATAATTTTCTTATATATATTCCGATGGAGAATTGGATGAAGTTTTCCTTCATTGGTAGAAAATTACAATTGAATTCAGGACCATAATAGATAATAAATATAATTGATTAGAACTTCCCCATTCGAATGCTGGACCATAAGTTAGTACTATATTTAGGTAAATTTCAACGCCCATCTATTCATAGAAAATTCATTGCAGCAATAAAACATAACATACCGATGAACTAGACGCCATATGGTGATGAGAGATTTACCAGTGTGGAAATATTCCATAAGATCAGTGTGTCACAGCTTGGTGAGAATAATCACACCAAACCGTGACATTGGTATTAATTTGAGCATTAATATTCGGTATTAGTGGTTAAATTAATGAAACGATAGCTCGGGAAATAGGAATAACTATAAGATGGCATAATCATATATATTCATACACACACACATGAAGATAA
>JAAEAF010000711.1:8015-51671 GCA_011037195.1 Triatoma infestans
TATTAAATGGTCCTCGCTGGCTGTCAATATATAAATATGTGTTATACGCCAAAAAATATAGAGATCTCAAGAAGTTCAAGAATTTAATTATTAAATTGTCTTATCATTCACATGTCTATTTTACATGAGGTTAAAATGTTTTAAAACCTAATTAATATTTAACCGTTAAAGTTTAAATATAAGTACACCAATTAAATATAAATATAGGTATTATAAAAATATAAATATACCAAATAAAAATTATAGAAAACAAAAATTGCTGGAGAATATCCATTGCCGTGTTTTGTGTATGAACTTTGTAAGCATATTTTCTTTAATAAATACACAATATTATTAAAAAATTATTAAATTAAAAATTGCATATTACATTTGAAATTTAACGCCAACAATTCCGCATGACTATTCAAAATATTTTTTTTTTTTTTGTATCAAATAAAAGTGATACGTTTATATCTGTGCAGTTAGCATACAATCGTTAAAGAAATTTTAGAGAAAATTCCCCCCCAAAAAACTCAAAAATCTGTTCTATAAAGTCGTACTTCCGAATAACCGATTATCTCCAAATTTGGAATACTAGCAATGCATCCAACGTATATTAATATTATATAAACCGTAGAACGAACCATATATAGTATTGAAATAATACTTTAGAGGAAAGGTTAACATTACTCCTCCCCCAGAACCGCTAAAAATTCAATTGTTCCGATAAAAGTGATATTCATTTGTGTAGACAGTGTAGCAAGTTTAAAGAAAATCTTTGGAGCTATATTCGAGGAATTCGCGAAAAACTGAAAAACAAGAAGAGAAATCATTAAGTAAAGGCACCCTTCCGGTTGATGGATTTTGGCCAGAAATCTTCATGTTAAATGCGTGGTAGCACCTAAATGAAATACCAAGTTTGAACTTCTTACAACTTTTCGTTTCTAAGATATTTTGTTCATACACAGACACACAGATCATTCGCTAAAAACATTTTTTCATACTCCGAAGATCTCAGGTATTTCCGGTGAAAACTCGATTTCGACAATTTGACACAATACCATTTCTCTTATGGCAATTCTCACGGTAGTAATTAGAAGATTTTCTTCGAACTTCAACTTTGTAATGAACACTTAGTTGGGCTTAATATATATTTATAGGAATCGACATTGTGCTAAAATGAAAGTATAGAAACAAACTCAGAAACTTCTTCTCGAGAAAATTACACATAACACTAAATAGGTCTATAGGAAAGGGATTAGCTCAGTGGTTAGCGCACGGACTCTCACGCGGAGGTCCCAGGTTCGAGTCCAGCAGTGCTGCTCTTAGTTATTCTCTTCCTAGGAGCGTACAGCTCCAGTGATGGACAGTGTTGTTTGTAACGAGAGAACACTATCCGGGGAGCCGGCAGGTGAAGGCACGAGGCGCCAATGACAATAGATGTTGACGCAGCTTAAATTTTAAAAAAAGGTCTACATACTGTGTAGTTTGCTGAACAAAATTTTAAGAAACTTATTCGTGAAAATCGCTGCGAAAACTAAAAAAAAAAAAAAGTAATTTAATAAACTTGTATTTCGATTTACACAAAACACCATAAATGTTGGTACTTTCTAACGAATTATCAAATTCGAGTTATTTTTTTTTTTAATCAAAACAAAAAATTTGGTGTGTACGTATTAACAATGACACGACTTTCTGTCATAAGTTTGTATACCAACTTTACTGAAATCTTATTGGTGATTTTATGAAGAAAATTGCAGAAAACAGAAACACCTGTTCAATACACCGACAGAGACACCTGGGCAACCGATTTTCTTCAAACTCGGAAATTCAACAACATAATTCTAATTCATATTATTTAGATGATAGAATCGTATAATAAATTAAAATAGCACTTTAGAGGAAAAAATAATTACAAATCCACCCTCAAAACTCCACTTAAATGCATTTTCCTAGAATAATGTTTAAAATAATCTTGTACCTCTTTATATGTATAGTGTAACAAGTTTGAACAATATCGTTGGAACCATTTTTGAGAAAATAGGAAAAAAATTGCAAAACCCATTCATTAAATTAATACTAGGGAAGGTATTAGCTCAGTGGTAGCGCGCTGGACTAGCAACGCGGAGATCACGGGTTCGAATATTCCAGGCAGTCGCTACTCTTAGATTTTCTCTTCCTAGGAGCCCCTACAGCTCACTGTCCGGAGATGGACAGTGTTGTCTGTAACGGGAGAACACTGTCCGGAGGCCGGCAGTGCACTGAGAAGGCTCCGGGCGCAAATGACCTCAGATGTTGAGACGCCTTACATTAAAAAAAAAAAAAAAAAAAATTAATACTGCCGGTTGACCAATTTTGACAGATAACTTCTTTCGAAACCGATGGTGATTCCCAACAGAATCTCAAATTCTACGAACTTTTACCATTTAGAAAACACTTTTTCTGACTCAGGGGACTAAAAAATGTGAATAATGTCTGGTGAAAACTCGATATCATTAATAATGACCCGATCATAATAATTTCTCTTGCCAGCAGAAAAAATTTAGAATTAAAAAAGTAACAATAAAATAAAAGTTAGAATAATAAAAATCCTGTATTATTCCGTAACCGAATTCGCTTCACAGATAATTTAACTCGAGATGGCTTGTTGAGCTCTCAGTGTGGCCAAAAAAAAATTGTTCAAAATAGAAAAATTCTATGTTTTGATAATGCCATATGGAAAACCCAAATTGGAGTGGAACTTCGAAAGCGACATAGAGACTTAATTGATTTATAAAATAATATATCAATTATAGAAAAATGATTGTACTCTACCTGAATATATCTTCACTTTTAATTTTTTAAGTAATAAATGTTGAAAAGTAAAAAATTAACAATATAAGGACTGTATGTAAGATCGTAGCTGATAAAGGAGTTTTGAAGAGGTAGCTATTCCGTGAAGCTTGACCATCACGGACTTCCGGTTATGCTTCTTTGTAATCAAGTAATTATAATTTCATATTACATGATATATGTGATTATTATTAGCCAACTTCTGTTTTTAATATTAATTTTTTATGTTGTTGATGTTAACGGTCTTTTTATTTAAAAAAATAAAACGTTCCATATTTCATGCTTTTACACTTTTAAATTATGGGGTTAACTTACAGAAAAGACATAGAATCATTATTCCTTCTGTTATGAAAATATGGAATGAAGTGAGCAGTAGATTCATGGAATTTTAGTAAACAAAGGAGTTTTTGCTTATTCCGTTATTTTTTATAATAATAAAAAAAAAAGGAGCTCCTGCCTGTTTCTTGTCACATTGATATGAGCGCCTCTTGTGACTTATCACAATCTGATGAGCTCCTTCTGTGTCTTATCTCAGTTATGTGAAGTCTATTTCTAACTTATTTAGCTAATACAATTTTTCTCTTCCTTATACTATACTGATCTTATATCTTATAGCACTTACCACATTGGCATAAGCTCTTCTTGCATTATCTCACACAGACGAGCTCCTGCTGTGTTTTATCTCAGTTATAATAAATCTCATTTTGTCTTATTAACTAATAGAACTCCCCTCTTCCTTATATTACTGATAGAAGCGTCTCTTAGCTCTTATCATATCTGCATTAGCTGTTCCTGCACTTATCTCAACAAGAGCTCCTGCTGTGCCTTATCTCACTTTAAATTACTCTCTTTTTGTCTTATTTACAAATAGAACTACACTCTTCCTTATATTACAGATCAGATTTTCTCCTAAGTCTTATCACTTTGGCATCACTTCCTCCTGCAACTTATCTCACTCAGACGAGCCTCCTTTGATTTATTTTAGTTATAATACCTCTTTTTCTGGCTTGTAACTGATAGAATACCCTAAATTTCTAATCATAGCTTTTCCCTAAATTTTTGCCCTAAATTACTAATCATAGCTTTTCTTTCACATTGATATGAGCTCCTCCTATGACTTATCTCCCTGTGATAAGCTCCCACTGTTATGAGAACTCTATTTATTTCTTATTAACTAATAGAAATCTTTTTATCATTATATCATTGATTAGAGCTTTTCCTAGTCTTATCACATTGATATGAGCTCCTTCTGTGATCTGGGTTAAGTGACGTTAGGGTTTTTTCTAAAGACAATTTTAATATATTATACGATTCGGTCGTTTATATAATATTAATAAAAATTGAATCTGTTTCCAAAATTCTAAGTTTCAAGAAAATCCCTTTAGCGGGAGTACGATTTTTTTAGTCTAATTATTTTTCACGTTATACAGTGAACATTTTCACGTTATAAGTACATTTTCAGTTATATGTGAAATTAGTAAATGGTAATACCCTTGTAAATAAATAAATCAGAAAAATAGAAATTTCAAAAAAGAGAAAGACATGTGAGTATTTCACACCTGATTTTTTTTTAATAAAATAAAATGGAGTATTGATTTAAATTTAGAAATTAGGTGACCCTATTTGGGGTGACGGTCATAGTGGATATTTAGAGTGGGTACATTATTGGTGGCTAGGGTTACATGAGCTAGCCCCCAAGTAAACAAACACTAAATCAACATTACTGGGTTGCTTAGCAATGAGCGACTAAGTATTTCTCCCCTGTAATTTTTTTGTTTTTTTCAATTCATTACACTCACTTAATAACACAATCATTTGTTTTACTCCATTTATTGGATACATTTTTAGATTTTAAAACGGATGAACAACATTTTTATTTGAAAATAAAGTGCTGCGATCGTGTCAAATTTTGAAATTGAGTATTCACCGGAAATTTATTTTATGATTTCTTGTTTTTATTACTAAAAATAAAGAGATTATATTAAAAGCAAGTTGTTTACCTAATTCTCATTACTTCAGAATTTGCATTGGAAGGTACTTCATAACGAGAAGAACTTCATGATATTAAGCTTAACATTCGTTCATATCTACACTTGAAGCCAAACTAACAATATATATTCTTCGCTTGCTCAATTATATTCGGAAATTACTTAATAGTGAATAAATTTGTATAAAATCGTATAAGGATGATAAGTTAATTTTTTTTTTTTTTTTTTTTTTTTTTGAGTCTGGCCTCTCCTTAAGTACCAAAAGTTCCATTTGAAATTTTCTGGGACATTTTTATAAACTGAACTAAATGATTTAAGCTGAAATCTGTTTAAAAAAGAAAAAGAAAAAAAGGCAATTAAAATTATTACACTACTGAAACAAAACGCTGATCTTTATACAGACAACAGATGGACGATTGATAACGAAAAGTAGAGAAATGTGAAAATGATTGATCGCACATATTTTTATGTACAATCAAACTTGATTAAAATATATAATACCTTAATACATACATAAATTGATGGTTAAGGCGCACGTATACATTTTTTATTTTTTTCAATTTTCTACTTATTAATATTTGCCATCGACTTTATCATTTTTTGTTTTTTAGATTTAGATCTCAAGGGCCAGAAAAAATGTGTTTTCGCTAAAAATGTGTGCAATTGATATGTACAAGTTTGAATCTTTCGGGCTGTTTTCAAAAAGAAATAACCAGTTTCGATTTTGTGTGTTTTTACGTTTTTGAATTATGTTGACCATACACAATATAGACATCAATTTCTAAAATCCACTTTTTCAAGCTCATGAGACTTTTAAACATGTTATTTCAATTTTGAATATTTTATACGCTCGCGAATATACATTTTCCCTTAGAGCAATAAATAGATAAAAATATTAAAAAACATGGCGTAATTGAAATTGAAGACAATGAATTCAATTTTAGCCGTGCACTCTAACAAGTGGTTCCATTAAGTATGGCTTCATACCACATTAACATATTCTTGTTGCATATAGTTCATTGAGTGCAATGGATATACGTCATCAACTCTTAATTTAATTATACGCTTGTCCAATCTCTCATTATCTTGAGTATTAGCCTGTTTTGCCCATTATTCGATGCTGTGAAACTTGATGGGACGGATTTACCAGAATTATCCACCCTAATTTTTGTTTAACTGTTGATTGCGTAGTAACAGGAAGTAATGCGATCATTTGAAATTTTCATAATTGAGTTTTCACCGGAAATACCTACATGTCTGTTTTTCGGTCTCTTTTTTTTAATTTACAGCGCTTCATTATCATTACAACGTCATTATAGTATGCCAGGAGCCTTCTCAGTGCACTTCACTCCGGACAGTGATCTCTTGTTACAGATATCACTGTCCAGTGAGCTATAGAAGCTGCTAGGAAGAGAAAATCTAATGGACAGCACTGCTAGACTCGAACCCCGGGACCTCCGCATTGCTAGTCCAGCGCACTACCACTGGGTCTAATCCCTTCTCTAAATACGTGTTTTGAGGTCTCCTGGGTAAAAAGAAAATGTTTCATGTGGTTTGTATGGTGTGTAAGAGCCTAACAAAATATCTCAAAAACGAAAAATCAAAGGGAGCTCAAACTTGGTATTCCGTTTAGATACTACCACCATGTCTGACACGAAAGTTTCGGGCAAAATCCATCAACTAGAAGTGCAACTTTACTGAATGGATTTTTCAGTTTTTCGCGATTTTTTTCCAAAATGGCTCCAAAAATTTACTTTAAACTTTGTAAACTATCTACATGTATCTATAACTTCAGGAATTATTTTATTATTTCTTACATTGTACTCAACGTTTCGGCGTTTTTGTCACCATTCTCAAGAATTAATTACTGATATAAGCCAGTACAGTATTAATCTTAATTAATAATAATAATAATAGTAATAATATACTTTATTACAAAATACAAAATGAACATTTCTACAGCAAAACTGAAAACACAAGTATATACGGCTTGGGAAACTCGTCAGCCGGAGGTTGATGTACCACAAAACCAATTTAAATTCTAATACTAATTGAACCAACAAGCTTCATATTACTAAAAACAATAAGTGACTCAATCAAAATGTAAACATGCACAAAGTAAATTAATTTAATTTAAGTAATTAATGCAATAAAAAAAATGGAAAGATAAATTTTTATCGAAATTACATAAATCTAACAATATATAAAAACAACAAAATCTTATGATACACAAATAAAATGCAATGATACCAAATTAAGTTACATGATGGAAATTAACAACAATCAGAAATCAAATTCCTGCACCAACTGAAAACGGTAGCGCCAAGCAGACCTGGCGAAATTTATGAGACTATGACAGTTCAGAGCATTTAAATAATCTTAAGTGAAGTCACAGTGAGGGTACGGACACCCAAATAACGTAATCGGAATTCCCAATCGACTGCGAGAAGGTGAACGATATCTTCTCTAGCATTTAAATTGCATAGAGAGCACGTCTGGACATCCCTCTCCACCCATCGCAAATGCTGAAGCGTATCATCGTGCCGTTCAAAGTAAAATAGCTTTTCATTCAGATCCAAATGTCCTTAATGTGAAAATCTAACTGATGCCCTAGCCGACGCAATAACTTCCTCCCAATGAACCGTTCTAATCCTGACTGTCAGAGCTGCCACTGATTTCTCCAACACTCTCAGTCAGTAATAGAGGGGCTAAACATACAGTCATATTTCTCCGCCAACCTTATCCAAGTACCAAACCAATAGGCTTTCTGCTTAATTACTTCCAACGCCAAAATTTTGGGAAGTCTAGATTGAGGCAGGTTCAACACCTTTAGACAATAATTGAAATGTATCCTTAAAGTAACCAACAACAGCAAATCCACACCCGTCTCCACATAGAGCATATAATTCGGGGTAATACTAGGCAGTGAATACAGTTTTTTAATAACAAATCTTAACAACTGTTCTAATGCCTCATAGTATTGAAGTTCTGAATAATTAATCTTAATTATTTTGATTAGTTAGTTATAAATCCCATCATTGTTAATTGTTGAAATTAATAACATTAATAATATAATTAGTCATTATTATTGAGTATATTTGCTCAAATGTCATGTTTCTATTGATGTGAGCAGTAATTTTAATTAAGATTTCTTTATATTTGATTGCAATTGTTTTAAAGGTTAGGTAGCCATGTGCTTGGTACATTTGTTTAAAAATTCTTCTAATTATTGTGCTTATAGAAGTTACAGTAGAAATTCTTTATATAAATGAAGGCCAAAAGAGTGTCCCATACTATATATTAACATGGCTGATTTTAGTAGAACAAAAATTGGTTTTTAAGCTACCTAGCTAGAAAGCTACCTAGCTAGAAAAAAATAAATTATACTCCATAAACTACATAAAATCATTTTCTACTTTTATGTGCAACATTTTCCTGTAAGTATAAGATTTTTTTGGAGAAGTTCTGAAGGAACAGTAGCTTTGTGCTTTCTTCTAAAGTGCCTCTTCAGTAAAATGTATGGTTCTACCACCTATATAATATTAACATACATTAGATGCATTGATAGAATTCCAAATTTGAAGAAAATCTGATCTCTATGTATACACCCTGCCATGTTATTTTATGGCCAGCCTATCTAAACATTGCAATTTAAAAGAAATTATTTTAATTAAATTTTATTAATTGGTGTAAAAATAAAGTCGTATGAGGCGTTTCACATCAGATTTTTTTTCACTCTCTAAGAATTTCAAAAATTATTTCTCAATTTCCAAAATTTGGACTTCCGGAATACTTCTATTTACATTTACAAGAGCAAGTATTAGGTAAATTGTGAGATTCATTTAATACATCACATTAATTCTCTTACCATTTGTCTCTATACTTAATTGAATTACTCTCCTAATTTAAGCAGAAAAACTCAATTCGTTGTCCTTACACAACCACAATACAATTTTCTCTTTAGTCTAGTTTTAAACTACAAGATGTTAAAAGAAAAAAGGGAAAAGATGAAGTAGAACGAGTTAAAAAAAAAAAAAACAGATTTTTAAAAGAACAAAGCCCTATGACCTAAGAAGGTTTTAGAGGTGTATGCCCTCAATTCTGCTTCGCTCTCTGATTCTACAAATTAACATCACCAAGCATAAATAATTGCTAGTAGATGTGGGTGAGCAGTCGACCAGATAGTACTCCAGCACCTTGTCACTGTCTATTTTACACAAAAACTTTGTAACATTCAGTTCAAAATATATATAATCAACAGATAACTAATACTATTAAATTAACTATAACTATGAACTCATAACTAGTATTGTATTGCCTTTCTTTATTAATCCGACTTGACCGAATATCGTATTTTAATAAAAATCTGTATTAAATTAGCATCTTAAAATATATTTATTTTACACATAATTTATTTATTTCAAGGATTTTTTCTCTTGTGTAAGGTTTTCCTCGACCAAACTCATTCCTTAATTGAGGCAGTTCCGTATGTTCCTGTAAAAAGTATCTGAATCCTACATTCCCTCTGTTGAATATAATTTCCTGAATTCCTTCCAACCAGTTCCTCATTGGCCTGCCTCTTTCTTTTCTGGAGATATGCGCGATATGAGCGTTAATTTTTATTACTTTCTCTGACTAGACTAGATCGTGTCAGATTTTCGAAATTGTGTTTTCACCGAAAATACATGTTTTGATGTCCCTGCTCATGAGAAATTGTTTTTTTTTTTTTCGCGTGGTCTGTATGCGTGATAAAAATATTTCAAATATGAAAAATTGCAGTAAATTCAAACTTTGTATTCCATTACCGCTACCGCATAGTACCACCACCCGCATCTAACACGAAAGTGCCGGGCATAATCCATCAACCGGAAGTGTAACTTTACAGAATAGAATTCCGAGTTTTTTGTTTTTTTTTAAATTTCTCGAAAAGTATTTAGTTAAACTTGTAATACTAATTGTACAGGTATAAATCGGTAATACTAATTGTACAGGTATAAATCGGTAATACTAATTGTACAGCTATAAATCGGTAATACTAATTGTACCCGGTAATAAATCGGTAATACTAATTTGTACAGCTATAAATCGGTAATACTAATTGTACAGGTATAAATCGGTAATACTAATGTACACGCTATGAATCGGTTAATACTAATTGTACAGCTATAAATCGGTAATACTATTGTACAAGCTATATAAATCGGAATATAATTGTACAGTATAAATCGGTAATACTAATTGTACAGCTATAAATCGTTATACTAATTGTACAGGTAATAAATGGTAATACTAATTACCGGTATAAATCGGTAATACTAATTGTACAGGTATAAATCGGATAATACTAATTGTACAAGTATAATTCCGGTAATACTAATTGTACAGGTATAAAATCGGTAATACAATTGTACAGCATAAATCGCTAATACTAATTGTAAGTATAACTCGGTTAATACTATTGTACAGGTATAATCGGTAATACTAATTGTACAGGTTAAATCTAATCGCTTTATATCTGACTATTTTTTCCGGAAAACAAAATACTTTAGTAGTTCTGTGAAATTTGTAGCGTTTAATTTCACAGTATTAGTGTGGGTTGGTTTAATATTGGCGCTATTAGCAGTATAAGTAATCACACTTCTTCGACAAAAACTTTGTAGGTACGTGTCCCCCCCTCCACACCCAAATACTGTACTACTAAATAACCCATTTTTCATTATATACATAATTAGTGTAATTGTTTCACACGAGATTTTTTGAAAAAAAAAAATTATTTTGAAAATTTGACAGGTTTACATCACCTCCTTTTTTTAAGAAATAGGAGCAAAACCTAAATAAATAGAATAGAAGTTTTTGTTAATAGTGTGAGAATATGAGATGGTAGCGTGTGATGTTGGCTCGGCGTGTTTATATAATTATCTAAGCAATGGTAATTAGTAGTGGAGCGATGAACAGAGAGGAAGTGGTTCCAAGTGGTTGCGGTACCAGAACATCTCTGGTAACTGCTCTATTACCGACCATCTTGGGGCGTTATTATGTTACTCTCATCTTATTGCTACGTCCACCTCGTAGATACTCAGTTCAGCTAGCTGCACTTCAACTACCTCCATATGTTTAATTTATGTTAATTTGGCAGTTTTAAAATAAAGTTAAAAGTGTACAAGTAGTTACAGTGTCACTCTTTTACCATCATCATAATTAACTCTTAAAAGTCATATTGAACATTAATATCGTTGAATTTCCAAGCATGGCAAACTATTACTTTTTACTTTGGTACGGCAAAAATTATAATGGGTTTGTTGGCCGAGCACTGTATGTTAGCAGAGATACTTAGCAGAGATAATAAAGTTACCCTATATGGGTGCCAGGACATGTTGGCGTGGAAGGCAGTGAAATGGCCGACATCCTGGCAAAGGAAGGCGCCTGCAACTCCTCTTCTGGGGCCTTAACCCTTTTGACTCTTGGAGAAACTAAAGAAGGAGGAGGTTGCGGAAGGACTGAGGCAGGCTGAGATCTGTCTGGAAGGTTATAACCAGGAAAGGTCGAAGGCTTGTATCAGTCTGAGTAAAAATTAGGTCCGTATTCTTATGGGTTTCCTCATGGAGGCGTCTGAGGAAGCTCGGCCTAGAAGATGACAGCACATGCAGATTCTGTGGGGAGATGGAGGAAACTCCAATACATCTGATCACGGACTGCGAGGCAATTATTCAAAGAAGATTCACCGTAGCCTGGGCTGTTACAGGTGGAGGAGGAGGAAATACCCTCCTTAGAACCCTAAAAGATTCTAAGATTCCTTAGGCAGCTCAACTTGAAGGGCGTGCTATACATGAGAAAGTCTCACCCATGGCACCAGAGAGGGCATAATAGATCACGAGATGGTCGCAGTGCGCAAACCCTCAAAAAAAAAAAAAAAAAAAAAAAAAAAGCCCAGATGTATAAGAATCTATTGGGCCTTGCCAATAGTCGTCTTTGCAGGTTTTGCTTGACTGAGGAAGAGACTCCGCTCAATAGACTCAATAACTTGCTTCCAGAAAAATAAGCTTGGTTTTTGGAGAGTTTTGGGAGATATAAGACGTTAGCTTCTAAATCTACCTCTTCAGTGTAAAGTGAATTCTAACATCAGTATAATATTAACGGTTACAAAATAATGGGGTATAATACAAAAAAAATTAGCGTTTTCCAATAAATAAAAAAATCAATTTTTTATTAACATTCATATTTTTTATTAATATTCAAAATATAGTTCATTGTTATTGGCTGTTGTAAGCGATCTTTCTGCCAGCTATTGGATCCTTGGTTGATACCATTCCTTGGGTTTGGCATCAAACACCTACACTCCAGTTTCAACTTCGGTGAAGTTATAAAATTTTCTCCTGCAAAGAAACTGTGCCATGGACCGAAATAATTGGTATTCGGATGGAGTTAAGTCTGGACTGTAGGGTGGGTGTAAAAGAAGTTCAATACTATCAAGTTCTTCAAGTTTTTCTTTAGTTTGCCGGGACGGGGTGTGTGACCGAGCGTTATCTTGCTGGAACAAAACCTCGTTTGCGATTGATTAAAGCTGCATAATACTGGGTTTATTTTTTGAAGTAAATTCTGACTAATTGTTAGCAGTAAAGATCGGAATTCGTGATGAATTGAACCTTCACAGTTTCAGAAAACGCACAACGACTTTTTCTCAAATTTGCCCTCTTGCAACAACCGGAAATCCAACCATTGACTATCTGTCCTCAGGGTTTTACCAGTAAATGCACTTCCCATCACTACTTCATTACATCTTTTGTAGAAGTGCATGTTAAATGGATTTTTTTTTTAAGAGAAGCTGACAAGTGTCCATTCTCCTGGCGGCCCCTGATGAGGTGTAAGTTTGTGCGGCACTATCCTACATCTCCTTTTTACCTTTTAGTAATAATTCGAAGTTTGAAGAGACTTAATCAACTATGTATATTGCACTAAAAGAAAGCCGTGTGTGTGAGTGTTTGACACCAAATTTTTAAACGTATAAAATCTTCAATGATTATTTAAAGCTCATTAACCATTGATAGGGAAATTGCTAATTACAAGTTATAAACAATTATTTATAGCACTAATGAGAATGTTTTGTCTGCTTCTTGACGTCACATCAAGATAATAGAAAATATATCCAAAATAGAAAATTTTAAAAGATTATTATGTTCCTCCACAATAGGGTACCTATTAAAAGTTAAAATGAAACTTTGCAGTGTGATATATTCACCGTGCTACTTACTCTCTTTATGATCCTCCGCAACTTTTCTTCAGTGCTACAATTTTCATTTTCTCTTACTGCTGTCAGAGAAAGTATTGCGTGACAAAGTTTCGAAGTTAAGTTTTCATCATATATATATATATATGTATGTTTTGAGTTCATCTGAGTTAAAAAAAAAATTGTTTTTAGCGAATGGTCTGTAATGTACGAGTATGTGAGTATTTGTGAGTATCTCGTATGTGAGTGTGTGAGCAAAATATCTCAAATTGAAAAATTGCAGTAAGGTCAAACGGTATTCTGCTTAGCTAACACTATGGTATGCATCATTGAATGCTGCTGCCTTGCGGGGGAGTGGCAGGGAGAAATTAAAGTGGTGAAATCTTTGGATGAAGTGATGGTAACTAAATGAAATGTCAAATTTAAGCTCCCTGTTATTTTTCATTTTTTATCAAGGGATCTGAAACCATTTATTTTCGGAGATAATTTCGAAAACTCTCCAGATCACTTCCTCACCTCTTAAACACTTTCTCTTACAGCATAAAAGGAAGTAAAAACGAAGAATAGATTAGTGGACAGATAAAAATCTTAATTTTATTTATACAGACGTAGTCAAGGATATATATATTCATGCATTTTAAACTACTCTATATCTTATTTATTTAATTTATCATTTATCGATTGTAAAAATAAAATCGATCAGATACAAGTTTATTACTTTATGTTGGGATATTGTTCCGTCTATTTATAAAATAGTTTGCTAGAATTGATTACTCTACTTAAATCCAACAAAAATATTTACATTTTTATCAATTTTTTTGTTTTATTATTTTTTTTCTGTGTACTAATTCTTACTGTTGTAAGAAGAAATACTGCGATGGTGGCAGGTTTTCGAAATTTAATTTTCAGTAGAAATAGTTGACTCGAATTTCAATTCCAAAAAAAAATGTTTTATAGCCAATGGTCCATATTTGTATGTGAACAAAATATCTCAAAAACGAAAAATCGCAGGGAACGCAAATTTGAGATTCCGTTTAGGTAGTTAAATTTTTCAAGGGTGTCTATGGGACCGGCAATGTTAAGCTTTCCTAAATAACAAATAAAAGCGTGTAGCATTCCAATTTCGAATAAAATCCGGTTAACCTGGGTAATCGCGGCTTTATATGTATTCAGGGTTCGATTCCCGTGAGCGCAAAGTCGCTGTTGACCCAGCTTCGTGAGAAAAATTGGGAAGCTACAGTTGTTAGCGCACTTAGGTAGCGAAGGTCAGAACTAAACGGCGAGAGTACTGTGGCATGCTTACCACACGTCCCCTAATATATCGCCATCTGGCAAGCCTTGGTCATTTATGGACTGTTGTGCCTTAGGTTATAGGTTACAGTAATATGTGTTTGATTTTTTTTTTTTTTTTGGAATTTGCTTGGGGAACGGCTCCGGTATTCTTTCAAATTTGAATGCGACAGATATAAATATATCACATTGACGTTATGTTTCAAAGGTTAAGTTAGGTGCTGCCTTCTAGACTACTATGTAATCACATTTAAGCATTAAATGCCATGTGTACAACCTACACCTACCTTCACTACATTTATAATGGGGCAACTAACCCTTAATTCGCGCCATGAATTCCAAATTCCATGAATAGAATTACGTTTACGTTGTTGTGGGTCCCAGGATCCGTATTTGTCTGCGAAACGAAAATACTGTTTAAAAAAAAAAGGCGGAATAAATTTAACGTTTCATTTAAAATGTCTTTATTCACATATTAAAATAAAATATGCAATTGCTGACCATACAATAATAGTAGAAACTAATAATATTATAAAATAGTATACTAATAGTATAAAACAATGAAAAAAAAAAACTGATCTGAACGCTCAAACGACTTGCTTCTATTATTATTAATACAATTATATATATATTGACAAAGTTTCTTTAAACTACAGATTTTACTCATGAGTCCTAATATATAAAAAAAAAACAATGAACCAAGATGATGAGGCGGGAGACAAGTACCTACCCAGGGTTTAATAAAAGTGATTACATTGTAGTCCGAAGAGAGCTCCAATAATCTTGAAACAAAACCCATATAATATTTTAAATTTAATGCTATAAATTCCAAAGACTTTCTAATATCATTTTTTTATTTTTTTTTGGAAAATTCTTACAAATATAAGTGAGAGATAGGTTTATATCTGTGCTGTTAGCATTCCAAGTTTATAGGAAACCGTTGTCGTTTTCAAGAAAATTCCAAAAACATATGCTGCCTATTTATACAAACTATTCAGCCTCTGAACATTCTAGCTAGAAGATTTTAGGATTACTAGATTTCGATCCAAAAACCTCTCTGGGTCTGTAAGTTTTTCCGTAGCCATACACTGCCGGCCTCTGGGCACACTACGTTCTTGATACAGACAATACTGTCCGGAAGAAGTAGGCTGTACAGGTGTTTTTAGGAAATCTAAAGACAGCATCGCTGTCTTCGAACCCGGGATCCCAGCACGTTACCCCTGAACTAATCCCGCCTCGCACAAGGGGTTAATATTTGTAAGTTTGACCTACACTCGCAGAGAAATTGTTAATTAGAACTGTAAATAAAAGAGAAAATCTTTGAGTGTTTTACATCAGATTTTTAAAAGTTAAAACATGAATGATATAGTAACCTTGGGATATCGTTGGAGCCGAAGAAAAAAAAGCGGAATTAATCTTTCAGTTGGTACGTACATTCAGCCGGCCGTTGCATCCTCTGAACTCGTGTTATTGGCCACAGCTGCACTGCTTCGTTTCACACAACTGCTCATCTCACAATTAATTTTTATTTACTTCTTCTTTAATTTTTCTCTTCAACAACAGAATGTATAAAAATAAAATGGTAATTTATTTTGACAGTCAGATCGTATCGAATTTTAGAAAAAAAAAAAAATTTAGTTGTTATTTTCTGCATTTTCTCGAATATAGCTCCAAAGATTTTTTTTAAATTTGGAACATTAACTAATCATAAAAAGAGCTACTAATATATATTAATATTATGTCATTTTATGTATAACTGTACTAAGGGCGGGGAAGTAAGACAAAATCCTGTGTGTGTTTCTCAGCAATTTCTTTTTTTTTTGAAATTGCATATATTTCCGCAAATATCACTAGGTTTGTTTTCAACGAGCTGTGCGTATCGGTCGTTGACGTATTGCATTAATTATCGTTTAGAATTGTTTAAGCGGTGAAAGTGCAATTTTTGTCTACATTATCATTTCCCCCTCTCAAATTCTCCCCACTAACTACTCATTTCCTTCTTAACTTTTTATTTTTTAAATACAATTTTCGTATGAAAAAAAAAAACATTCATTTGCATATTTTTAATTTTCTTTTACTACTTAAAGAAGAAGTGTATTGTGGTGGTGCCCAAAATTTTGGGAATTAAGTTTTTTTTTACTGGAGAAGTTTGAGATTGGCGAAAGAAAATCTTTTTGATACAATAGTCTGTGGTGTATGAGTATCTATCTGCATTTAGTGGGGTGCGTGGACAAAATATTTCAAAAATCGCAAGAAGCTCTTATATTTAATATTCTGTATAAGTGCTACAATTGCTTCTGACATAGAAGTTTCGTTCTATATCCATCAACCGGTAATGCGACTTTAGTGAATTTAATTACTTTCACCAACTTGCTTACTGTTAGAGGAAGTATTGTGATCGTGTCAAAATTGTTGATATCAAGTTTTTCACCGGAAATATACGTGTCGATGTCCCCAGAGTTCAAAAAAATTGGTTTTTAGAAAAATAGTCTGTGTATGTCTGTATATGAGTGAACAGCATAGCTCAAAAATGAAAAATCACAGAAAGTACAAAACTTGACATTCCGTTTAACTATCACCATGAGATGCAACAATAAGTTATCTGTCAACCGGAATAAATAATTTCTCAACCGGAAGTACCAATTTACTGAATGGATTTTTCATTGTTTTTTTTTTTGGCAATTTTCTCAAAAATGGCTTTAACGATTTTTTTTTAAACTTAGAATATCAACTACAAATACAAAGAGCTACAACTTTTATTTGAAACATTATTCTAGGAAAACTCATTTAAGACAGCTTCTGGGGGGGCATGTTTTCCGCTAAAGTGCCATTTCAATGTGCCATCTAATAATATTAAATAGAATTAAATGTATTGCCAATATTCCGATATTGAAGAAAACCGTTTCTACATAACCTTTTCTTTAGTTTTCTAAGATTTTCTCGAAAATGCTTCAACAATTTTCTTTAAACTTTCTATATCAACTACACATACAAAGTGCTAAAACTTTTATTTAAAACATTTCCCCTGGAAAAATTATTTTAAAATTGTTTTTGTTGGTGGAGAGACGGTGTTATGTTTTCCTCTAAAGTACTAGTTTAGTTTATTATACAATTCTATCATCTAAATAATATTAATTAGAAATTAAATATGTTGTCCAAATTCTGGGTATGAAGAAAATTGGTTGACCAGAAGCGCTTTTTTTACTGACGTTATTTTAGTTTTCTACAATTTGTTCCATAAAAACACCGACAGATTTCGTGTAATTTGTTACAGTATACAGAGAGAGAGAGACCTTTATCACGTTTTGTTGGGAACTTTTTCCACAAAAGTTCATATAAGGAAATTTTGAAATTTTTAGGGGAGGGGAAGTGTATGGTTTTCTCAAAAGTCATTTTATTAAGTTTAGATTCTCCAATTGATATAAAATTGAAGACAAGCAAATATTTAATAAAAATCATAAGTTTGAAGGAAATTCGCCACTTAAATCTGTGTAAACTGCAGTAGGAGAAAGTCGTATGAGTGTTTCACATCAGATTATTTTTTTTATTTTTCGTAATTCTTCGACAATATCTCCACAAGTTTTTCATTAAACTTTGCATCCCTATCTACTCACATAAATACGTACCTATCACTTTTATAAGCAATTTTTTTTTTTTAGAAAAATTATCTTTTTGAAGCGGCATTGTTAAGCTTCCCCCTAAAATAGAACTTCAGTACAATATATGGTTCTACCTTTTATATAATAATAAGGTAAATTAAAAGGATTGCTAAAATTTAGGATTTAAGTTATTTGGAATATTTTCGAAAATCTCATCAACGATTATCTTTAAATATGGACTGCTAATTCCCTTACTCCTTTAGTACTGCGTACCGCAATCGTGTCATATTTTCTAAATTGTTTTTCTCACAGGAAACAGATGTGTTTTGAAGTTATCTGAGTTCGAAAAAAATTGTTTGTTAAGAATGGCATTCCATTTAGGTCCTAACACCGCATCTAGTGCGAAGGTTTCGGGCAAAATCCATTTACCAATTAATTTGTTTAATTTTTTTTTTTTTTGTCAGCTTGTCGCGATTTTCTCGACAATGGATCCAACGATTTTCTTTATTTAAATAAGGAATTGTAACGTTAAGTTTTGTTCTAAACCATCATTTTGTTGCAATATATGTTTTTATAACCGATATAATATTAATTTACAGGGAAGGGAATAGCGCACTGGGCTCCTACGCGGTAGTCCCGGGTTCGAGTCCAGCTGTGCTGCCCTTAGATTTTTTTCTTTCTAGGAGCCTCTGCAGCTCACTGTCCGGTGATATACATTGTTGTCCGTAACGAGAGAACACTGTCCGGAGGCCGGCAGTGCACTGAGAAGGCTCCGGGCGCCAATGGACCATAGATGTTGACGTGCCTTAAATTAAAAAAAAAAAAAATATTACTCTACTTTATTAACCTATGCTAAAATTCCAAAATTGTAGAAAATCGGTTAATCGGTTGTGCGACTTTAGAGCATAGGTTTTTGAGTTTTTTTGGAATTTTGTCTACAACGACTGGACCGATTTCCTTCAAACTTGGAGTACTGCTCAGATACAGATCTATCACTGTTACTGTTAAGATTTTCCTGGAAATAGTGCGACATTAAATTTCAAAAGTCTTTATTCGATATCAATTAGCGCTCTCTTCTGGGTTACAATATAATCACTTCTATACCTGCCTGGGTATGTAACTTGTCCCTCACATTATTCCATAGTGGTTTTTTAAAAATTGTTCTAAGAAAAAATTGATTTATAAAGCGTCTTAGAAGAGGTTAATCTTCTAAAGTTGCCGTACGTGAACAGAAGGCATTGGTTTCATAATGTAGAACCTAATACTTTAACATCAAAAATTTATAATCCCTGTCATCTTGATGATGAAAGCAATGTTAATGCTAAAGTCACCAATATGTTCAATAAAAATTCCAAGTTTAATGCAAAATTATTAATTAGAATTGAAAAGTGGGGGAGTGTGGTGGTAATAGGGGAGGGAACAAGTATAAACCGACAAAACCAGGTAGAGAAGTGATTATATTGTAGTCCAAAAGACTGTGCCAATAATATTGAACAAATCGCGCATATTTAAAATTTAACGCCACAAAATGTCGCAGAAGTATCTAAAGGTTTTTTTTTTTTTGCAAAAATGTAACAAATAAATGTTATAAGTTTATATCTGTGTAGTTAGCATTCCAAGTTTAAATTAAACCGTTATATTCTTTTTCGACAAAATTCAAAAAAAAAAAAAAAAAAGTAGTTCTGAATAGACAGACGCACTTCCGGTTAACTTATATCTTCAAATTGGGAATTTTTGCAATGACTGTATCGTATTTGAAGATTATTCAGATGATAGAAACATAAATTATATTGAAGAGGTGCCTTTGATGGAAGCTTAAAGTTAGTGTTCCCTCCCAGATAATTGCAAAAAAAAAAAAACGAATTAAAAAACTTTTCATTAAGGTTGCACTTCTGTTGACCTATTTTGACACCTATTCAGAGCAACTTCAAACATGGATTTCCCATGAAAACTCAATTTCAAAAATTTGACTTAATCGCAATACTTCCGCTTACTAGGAATAAGAGAAAATAAAAAATAAAAAAGCTTTACCTTACTTTTAAAATGAGGTTCTTTTCATCAGTTAAAAGTGACAGTTACAGTTTGAAAATTTTGAGAAAATATTCAATTTTGGTTTTGAACATCAAAACCCTAATTATAGGGAAGTAGCAACTTCATGAAAATCTCTTCATTTTAATATGCTTCAAAAAAGTCATCTAACACATTCTTATTGATATAATAGAAAGTATCTACAATCATTGAATATGTGGATGGGTCCGTAATGCTGGATAACATCTGGTATTTTATTCATCGTAGCATGAATATTTCTTAAAATTATGGATATTTCTAACAAAAATTGTTTACACTATTTTTACTTTCTCTTACTCCTAGTAAGAGAATGTATTGTAATTGTGCCAAATTTTCGATATCGAGTTTTCAGTGGAAATATCCGTTTTGAGGTCCCCTGAGTCCAAAAAAGGGGTTTTTAGCAAATGGTCTGTGTGTGTGTAGGTATGTGAACAGCATAGCTCAAAAATAAAAAAAACCGTAGAAAGTTGAAACTCGATATTCCGTTTTGGTATACTCATGGGATCTGACAATACGTTATCTGTCAAAATTCCTCAACCGGAAGTACCACTTTACAAGCTCTTTTTTTTTTTTTTTTTTTTTTTACATTTTTGCCATTTTCTCAAAAATGGCTCCGACGATTTGCTTCAACCTTGGTATAACAACTACACACACAAAGAGCAACAACATTTATTTGAGAATATATTTCTGGGAAAATTCATTTAAGGGCACTTTTGCGAGAGGTTAGGTTTCATCTAAAGTGCTATTTCAGTTTATTATACAATTCTATCATCTAAATAATATTAATTAGAATTAAATGTGTTGTTGAAATTCCGAGTTTCAAAATAATCGGATGACCGGAAGTGCGTTTTTACTGAAATGTATTTTTCAGTTTTCTGGTATTTTTTTTTTCGAAAAAAGGCTCAAATAAATGTTCTTTAAATTAGGAATGTGAACTACACATATAAAGAGCTACAATTTTTATTCGTAACATTTCTCCTGGTGAAGTCATTTAAGGGGGGTTTTGGAGGGGAGGGGTAATTTTTATTCTCTAAAGTGCTATCATAATTAATTATACAATTCTACCATCCAAACAAAATTAATTAGAAATAAATAGATGGCCAAAATTCCTAGTTTCAAGGAAATTAGTAAACCGGAGTGCGCTTTTAACTGAACAGTTTTTCAGTTTTTTGGCAAACCCAACGAATTTCATCAAATTTGGTACACTAACTATAAAATTTGTCAATTACAATGTTGAAATTACTCTTACTGGGGTAAGAGAAAGTTGTGTGAGTGTATCATACCAGATTTTTTTTATTATTACTATTATATTGTAAACTATATATTATTATATTACTTATTTTTTCTTATTATTACTATATTTTCTAAGAAATATGCATGCTACGACGGATAAAATACCAGATATCTTCAATCATGTTGTCACCGGAAATTTATATTTGTGGCCCCCCCTGAATACGATACGAAATGCTTTTTAGAAATATCTTGGCGCAAACTTGGATATTCAATTCATATAATACCATGGGCTCTGAAACGAAGTTTTCGGTCAAAATACTTCAACCAGAAGTGGTCAATTATAGTGTATGTGTATGTTCATTGGAGGAAGTATATAATGAATGGTTGTGTGTGTGGGTATGTGTGAACGAAATGTCAGAAAAAACTAAACAAACCACTGCAAACTTAAACTTGGTTTTCGTTTACATATCACCCACCGCAACTGACACGAAGGTTTCGGACAAAATCCATCAACTTAGGAATGCGACTTTAATGAATTTTTTTTTTTTTCTCGCTATTGTTACTAAAAATGACTCCAAAGATTTTCTTTAAAACTTCGTATACTATCCGTGCGCAACAATATACCTATCACCTTTATTTGGAATATTTATTCCCAGAAAAATTGAACTTTTTGGGGCTGGTTGGGAGGAAACAGTAGCGTTTAGCTTTCCCTAATGTACATTTCAATTTAATGTATTGTTGTAGTATTGTATAATATTAATATAGATTATAAGCATTGCTAAAGTTCTAAACTCAAAGAAAATTAGTTAACCAAAAGTGTGACTTACTGCACAGATATAAACCTATCACCTTCAATATTTGTGAAAATTATTGAATCCCCCCCCCCAAACTGTCAAATTGCCAACGTTTCGATACATTTTATATCTTGCACACTTTATATGCATGTACTTATAAAAAAAAAAAAAAGTCTAAATACTGTTTCTTTATTTTTGTAGGACTTGAAAAAGGTATTAAATATATCGAAACGTTGGCAATTTTACATCAACTTTCTTTTTGTCATGAAACTCATTTATTTCACAAATATTAATTTCTGACGGCTTTACCACCAGAAACCACCAACTTTACCACCAAACTCACCACCAAACTTTACCACCAACAAACTCATCACTTTCATTTGATGCTTTTTTCGGTAAAAAATAGATTTGATTTTTAGTTCTATGGAATTTGTAACATTAAATTTTAAAATGTTATATGACTTTTTTTTTCTTTTTTTTTTTTTGAGGAAAAAAAACCTCCTAAAACTTCTTTAAATGATTTTTTTCGGAAAAAAGTTTCGAACCAAAAATGATAGGTTTCTCTATATTTATAGTTATTATATCAAATTTAATGAAATTCGTTGGGGTTTTTATGGAGAAAATTCAAATACTTAAAACAAAAATGCACTTCTAGTAAACCGATTTCCTTCAACATTGGAATTTTGGCCACAATCTTAATTATTTTAATCGTTGTAGATAAGAAAATCGTTGTAGCTATTTACGAGAAAGTCGCAAAAAAAACAACTGAAAAATCCATTTTGTAAAGTGATATTTCCGGTTGACTGATCATGTTCAAAACTTTATTGTCAGGTGTCCTGGCACCATCAAGTTTAAACATTTTTCGTGATTTTTCAATTTTGAGTCATGCTGAAAAAGGTACACACGCCCCCAATTTCTAAAAAAAAAAAAATCTGGTGTGAAACGCTCACACAACTTTCTCTAAACTCCAAGTCTCAAAATTATAATTGACAAATTTTATAGTTAATGTACCAAATTTAATGAAATTCGTCGAAAATTGTAAAAACTGTTCAATAAAAGCGCACCTCCGGTGTACTAATTTTCTTGAAACTCGGAAATTTGGCCATCTATATATTTCTAATTAATTTTGGCTGGATGACAGAATTGTATAATCAACTATCATAGCACTTTAGAGAAAATCATACCCCTTCACCTCCCCCAAAAGTATCCTTAAATGAATTTTCTCAGAGAAATGTTTCAAATAAAAGTTGTTGATCATTGCATGTTTAGTTGTTTATATACGAAGTTTCAAGAATATCGTCGGAGCCATTTTTGAGAGAATCGCGAAAAAGTAAAAAAAAAAAATCATTTAGTAAAGTGTTCAAAGTAAACGCACTTCCGGTTATCCGATGTTTTCAAACGCAGAATTTCAGCAACACATTTAATTCTAATTAACATTATTTAGATGACAGAATTGTATACTATTAGCATTTTAGAGGAAAACCTAGCCCCACCATTCCCCCAAAAGAAATGAATTTTCCCGGAAGAAATACTTCAAATAAAAGTTGTAGCTCTTTGTATGTGTAGTTGATATACTATGTTTAAAGATAATTGTAGGAGGCATTTTTCAGAAAATCGCGAAAAAGTAAAAAAAAACAAAAAACTGGTAATGTGGTACTTCCGGTTAAGGAATTTTGACCATAGATCCCATAGTGATACCTAAAGGGAATATTTAGTTTCAACTTTCTGCAGTTTTTCGTTTTTGCGCTATGCTATTCACGTACATACATACATACATACACACACACACACACACACACACCCCATTCGCTAAAAACCACTTTTTTAGACTCAGGGAACCTGAGAATATTTCCGGTAAAAACTCGATATCGAAAATTTGGCACGGTTACAATACTTCCTCTTACTAGGAGTAGCAGAAAGTAAAAAAAAAAAAAAAAACACTTTATCTTATTTAGGTGAGTGAAGGGTCTTCCTCAAACTTTGTATTTCCAGTGAAAATTCGGAAATTAAAAGTATTAAATGATCGCAAATACTTCGTCTTACAGCAGTAAGAGAAAGTAAAAAAAAAAAAATTAAGTCCGACTACTTTAATGTATTATTTTCTAATTGACTGGTTACTATTTTATTATTCTTTACCTGATGTCTGGTTTAATTTTATTTCAAATATCTGAAAGAAGGAGTGAACTATTATTACTTTATTATTAAGTTTAATTAGGTGTATTTGTATTAATGTGTGTGTGTATGTGTATGAGAAGTTTGGAGTAGCCATGTAGCAGGTAGTTGCAGTCAGTGGAGCAGAGCTGACCCCCCACTACCTTCAGTACCGTGCTGGGCTGGTGTTGCAGAACACAGTCGGTTGGCAGTCATTCGCCGGCACTCAGCCACACAGTATCAGTCTACTATTTTACAAGCATCTTTTTATTTATTTTTGTTTTCTTTTATGAATTTCATCAAGTTCAACAGTATTTTGCTGAATATCGTATATAATATACCATGGTGCTTTTTTTTTTTTAATTTCATTTTTTTAAACAAGTTTTTATTTTATTTTTTATTTTGTAGCTTCTTACTGAGAATGGCACTGAAAGAATTCACGGGTTTTTATGTTAAGTTTACCGTGGTTCTCCAGTGCCATACTTAGTGGGATTGCACTTTATATGAACTTTATTTTTTTTTTTAATTTTTTGAAAAACAAAGCTAGAAAAAAAGAAAGTTACTTAATTTGATTACAACTCTCTGATATTTGCCGGCCAACAGTTCATCTTTAAAAGAAGATTTCAACAGTAGGTCAGCAGTGTATTTTTAAGTGTTCGTATTACTATAATAATAAAAGGAATTCTTTAAATATTGGTGAACTAAATTTTTATTGTCTTTTTTTTTATTACAAAATTATATTTCACTTTGACTGTTTCACAGGCTGGATGTTATATTCTAGATTTTATATATATATATACACATATTAATTAATAACAATATCTTTTGAGACGAAGCGAACGTAGTTCTATTGTTCGGAACAGTTCCCACATTTTTGTATTTGTGCACACACGGTTCCCCAATAAAAAAAAAAACCTAATATGAACTCAGTGAGAAATTCAGAATAATAATAAAACTGAATAACATCAAAAGTTTGAAGCGTAGTTTTTTTTTTAATATAAAAAAGAGCGCATTACACCATAATTGCATTAATCAATAAATATTGCAATTAGAAAAGAAAAAAAAAAAATATTTAACCAATTAAAAAAGCATTCCTTTTTTTTTTTTAAATTATAAAATAATTGTAATTGTTTTTTTTTTTGTGATTACAAATTGTTAGTAATTTCCCAAAAAAAATTTGGTGTCTATCAAAATGTAATTTTTTTTTTTTTTAATTTGTTGTTTTAATATCTTGTTATCAATGTTTTAACATTATTTTAGTTTAAAATTAAATATATATTGTTATAATTATAGTTAAAAAAATTGGTAAATTTAATTTTTTTATGACACAATGGTAACAAAATATAGTCAAATCTTGCTTTAGTTTGGCTATTTAATTTAATAGTATTTCTTCTAAAATTGTAATGTTAATTTTTATTGTGAATTACCCAATGTAAACTTATTTATTGTAATATTAAAAATTTACAGAAACAAAATTTTAAATAATGAGATTTTATTTACTTGCAATTTATATACGTTTTTTTTTTTCAAGCGTATTTACTAGATTTGTTGAAACTCTAAATTTTGATAACACGTAACCTTTCGAATAAAAAGGTTTCAAATAAAAGTTGTAGATCCTTTTTAATATGATTAGTTGTTAGACGTTTAAAGACAATCATTAGAGCCATTTTTTTTTGTTTATTTTGGGGGGGATTCTTTGAATTTGATTGTGAAAGTTCCGTCTGTCAGTTCACAAACAAAATGTATATACAAACGTATAAATTTAAGTTTTAGCTTTTTGTAATTTTTCATTTTTGAGTTATTTAGTTGGTAGGCTCACATACAATATTTGCTAAAAAAAAAAAACTTTTTTTTTGTAATCAGGGGTGCTCAAAACATATATATGTATGGGAAGTATTTTGGGGAAAACATCATTTCAAAAAAAAAAATGTACATGATTGTAATACTTTCTCTTACAGCAGTAAGAGAAAGTATAAGTAGGCGTTTATTATGTTTACTTTTTACTTTCTGCAACTGCTAGTAGAAAAAGTATTTGTAATTGTGTCAAATTTTCACTCGAAATAACACGTTTTGAGGTCTACTAAGTACGAAAAAGTGGTTTTTAGCAATTTGATCTGGGAGACAAATTCTCAAAAGCAAAAAAAAAAAAATTATAATTTCAAACTTAATATTTCGTTAAAAATGCCACCAGGAGATCGATCTGAAAATAAGCGTTTCCTAAAAATCGTTCTGCCGAAAATGCCACTTTACTGAATGTTTTTTTTTTTCAGTTTCTTATGATTTTGACGAAAATTGCTTTAACGATTTTCTTTAAACTTGGCACATATAATGAGCTACAACTTTTATTTAAAACATTTCTTTGGGAAAATTCATTTAACGTCACTTCTGTGGTGGGAGGGGGAGGTTTTTTTTCCTCTAAAGTGCAAATTGTTTATTAAACAATAGTTCATTTAAATAATATTAATTAGAATTATATATGTAGTTGAAATTCTTAGTTTAAAGAAAATCAGATAACTGTAAGTGCGTTTTTACTAAAAAATATTTTTCAGTTTTCTGTTATTTTCTCTGAAAACGGCACCAACAATTTTATTTAAATTATGAATATGAACTACACATATAGAGAGCTACAACTTTTATTTTAAACATTTCTCCTGGTAATGTCATTTAAGGGGGGTTTTTGTGCTAGGGGTGAGTTTATGTTTACCCACGAAGTGCTATCATCATCGTTGATTATACACGATTCGACCATAAATTCAACTTTTAAGAAAATTAGTAAACCGGAAATATGATTTTACTAAACAGTTTTTGTTTTTCAGTTTTCACAAATTTTTCCATAAAAAAACACCGATGAATTTCATTAAATTTGGTACAGAAACTATAAACATTTTCAGTTACAATTTTGTAAATTACAGTATGAGAAGGTTGTGTGAGTGTTTCATACCAGATTTTTGTTTTGTTTTGTTTTTAAATTTAATTCTATTTAAAAGTAGCTTCTCTAGGGCTCTCTTAAGATTAGTTTTCCCTTTTATGCAACTAAAAACTATTCTATTAAAGAGTACTTGATGGATTTCACTGTAACTTTCGTTTCGGATTATTGTTTTTACACATATTTCCGGTGAAAATTCAAATTTGTAAATTTGACATGTTCGTTACATTCTTTCTCTATGATCAGTTGGAATAATTAGAATTATGGTTAATACAACTCAGGGATTATGTTTATTTTTCTTCCTAATATCTGCTCAGGATCGGTTTATGTTTCTTCCTAAAATTGTCTGTGTAATAAATGTGGCAAAATCGGTTGATATTGTGGAAAAGGAGAAGTATTACTTGGAAAAAAGAATGAAAGAAAAATATATATATATATAAAATAATAGTTCTAAAGGATGAAGAGAGGGAGTGATTTTCAACGCTTTCAAAAAAGTCGGGTCAATGAATTCCCTTGTTACGTGGAAACTGTTCACGGCTTGATGAACACCACCTTACTTCTAGTCTGCCCTCTTTATCGTCTAATTCTTAAAAAAAAAAAGAAATAATAATAATAAAAAATACACCGCTCAACTACTGGAAAAAAGAAATTTACAATTTTTTTTTCAAACTTAATTTTGTTATTTTTCTTGTTTAAAAAATCCGTTATAAATTAAAATTCATAATTTAAGAGAAATTATGTGTCATCAATTTTGCCGTACGGATCTTCAGAGGTACTTTTTGTTGAATCAACTTCAAATCTAATTCAAAGATTTCTTAGAACTCCTGAAATTAAATTTTCAAATATAAGAGTTAATTTTAGATCTGTGAAGTTAAGAAATCCTAGTTTCAAGAAAATAATTGTAACTATTTTTCGAGAGAATTCCGAAAAAACCCAGAACCTATTCTGTAAATTTGCATATCCGGTTGATCAATTTACTTCTTTTTTTTTTAACTTTTATCCAACGCCCGCCTGTGATAACTGAACCATTCAAAGCCGTGCTGAACAATACAGTTGAGCCCGTCTTTCACATATGGATTGGTACTTAATGTGAAGAGTCGTGCAAATCTCGAGTTGCTCCGTTGCTCCGTTACAACGTTTTTATGTACAGAGGGCAAGACCCCATTGATATCGGCTCCAATCTTGTTCAGATAGGACTATAAGAGATCGTGCCCGGAAATTCGCTACGATAACATTGGCAAAGCCTACTCCGAAGGAACACATTTTTAAGGGAACATGTGAGCTGTTCCTCTATAGTTTTTAATCCGTAGCAACTTTGCTCCATCAGATTTTTCAAAAAACTGGACACCGTCGATTTTGCAAACGGATCTATATGAGACTTTAACTTGTGGATGATGCATATTTGCACCTAATTTCGCCAGCTTATCTGCTTTTTCGTTGCCCCATATGCCGAAGTGTGCTGGAATCCATTATAGAATAATATCACAGCCCTTATCAGCTAGCCGTTTTGCCTTTATTTGACATTCTATGGCTGTCGGTTCATCTGGCGGGTATACTATAGCCAGCCTTATAGCTTTGAATCTATAAGAATGACAACTTATACGGGTTTTCTTCAAACATGGAGTACATTACACCGAATTGCCACTTTAGAGCCAAGTTTAACATTGCTTCTTCTCCATAACTCTGCCAAAAATCTAAAAAAATGTTTTAAATAAAAGTGGCTAGTCCACTTCTTCAGGGATGTGTCCCTGCGAGAGTATCCCCAGCCTAATAACCCAAATAACACTTACACTGCATTTGCTCCACACATTTGTGTGTGTATTTACATATAGGATCAGCAGAGATTTATTGCAGTGTGCAACTAATTGGGTTTAGTCGAACCCACAGGCCAAAGTGGCTAGCTACCAGTTACACACACCTACTCACACACACAACACAGACATCTAGGTGATCCACAGTAGATCTTTCAGGTTGCCAAATATCACGAAGAACATAATAAATAAACTATTCATTAAGATCACACTTCTCGTAGTTGACAAATTTTGAGCTCAAGTCTCGTATTAGTTGCAATGGTACTACCTAAACGCATGGGTTTTGAGCCAAGATCTATGGCAACTGCCTTCACATTTTCGAATCCGAAGAAAATAACGTCGATTCCATTAAAAGAAAAACAAAATCAAAATATTTGGATATAAAAAATAAACTTTACCGAATTTTTTTAAAAAAAATTGTGTCTCTTTTGGCCCTTGATTGCCATCGCCTTACTATTTAAGGGCCGCGTCTAATTGATTCAGAATGAAATGTCTCAACATTTATTTCATTTTACTTACTTTGAAGACTTCGTGGTCCAATCTAAATCTTTAAAAATTTTATAATTTAAAGACATTAACGGTTAAAAAAAACAACAAAAATCATCAACTATTGAATAGTGTTCACTAAGCAATTGTAAGAACGCAAGTATTGGACAGAAATGTTAAAAGTCTTAGTTCATATCTTTGTGTTACTCCAGTGTATTTAATACTTCTTAAAAAAGATAGTTCCAGAAATAACGCTTTATTATTTTTCTAATTATCCAACTTGAATAGGTTCTAAGTAACTTTAATAAAAATGTCAACATCGGTTCTCAGATTTCTAGTAATGCTTCAAATAAAAGTAATAGGTATGAATGTAAATGAAAATCGTTGGAGCCATTTTAAAGAAAATCGTTACAAATTGAAAAACAAAAATCAGTAAAGTTGCACTTTGGGTTGATGTATTTTGACCAAAGGCTTGTTACCACTTGATTGCAAGTCAAAACGAAAATTGTATTTTCGTACCACTGGGTGGAATATCAACTGGGAGCAAGCTGTGATTTTTCGTTTTTGAGAAATTTTTGGAAAAAACACGGTTACATTATATTATTATTATTAATGGTGGGGTGCCCGAAGGGGCGGGACCTAAACCAGTATGGCTCTTACACTCCCCCCAGAAAAAAAGGAAAAAATGTTTCACTTAAAAAGGCTCTCCCAAAATCTACTGGTCAGACTACAATTTCTCAAGATATCCCTAAATTCCAACCCCCCTAAGAAATCCCTTGAGAATGCTGCCCTCCCAAATATATGAAACTGGGACACTTACTTAGGTAAGGGATACATTGTTTCGCCAATTCCATCGTCACAATTTCAACACAAAAAGCTAGACGAACTGGCTATTTTGTGTAAATAACTAGCTACACAAGGTGTCCAGGGAGTGAACATATTTCACAACTCCCAGTCCTATACCTTTTACCAATCTTTTACCCTGGAGAAAGCCCTCCATGTCCTTCCAGTGTTTCTCCAATTCCCTCTATTCTTCCATTGTTTAATTTCTCTGACACCAAATTGCTTAGCAGAGGCTACTGCTGGCTCGAGGCCTTAAAATGGCAATATGGATCCTACCTTAGCCAATTCATCTACCCTCTCATTGCCGTCTATACCCGTGTGTTCGCGTACCCTGAAGAGCGCTACCTTGTTTCTCTGAGCGAGCCCATACACACACACACACACACACACACATATATATATATATATATATCGCTAAACATTACATTTTCGTACGCAGGAGGTTTCAATACCTGTTTTACCAGTGAAAAACTCAACATCCAAAATTTGACATGACCGTAAATACTACCTCTTACCAGGAAGTATTAAAAGAAAGTAAAAAAAAAAGTAATAAGTGAAGGATTAACTAAAAACTTAAATAATCTTAAAAAATTTTATATAATACGAAAATGGCTCATGAAAATATTTCAGTTGAAGCCTTAACTAGACCGCACAAAATGTTGAACCTGAAATTAATAAGTGGTTATATAAGCTTCTTTCAAATCACCAATTAATTACCAAAGTTTCAAATAATAATAAAGTAATTTTTCTGTCAAATTAATTTTTTTTTTTTTAAACAATTATTGTTTTTGTTATTGTTTTATCAAACTGAATACTCATGTTTTATCAGGAATATAAAATGCGATAAGGATTAATTTAAACAAAAGAATTTTTTTTTTTTTTTTAATAAAAAACTTTGTATACGTTAACAGTAAACAAGTGTTTGATATAGTCACTTCTTTGTAAAATTTTCATGTCAATTTGAAAATGGCCTGGCTCCCAGGCTAAAAGCTTGTTTATTCTTAAAATAAACATTGAATTTTTAAATAAAGACTGTTTTATCAATATAATATATTCCTGCATGCTTTTTTTTTTTGTTTCGAAATACTTAATTTGATTAAATTGATTGACTGTAGATAATTAATTTTCAAGTTGGAGTTCATGTTAGTTTGTGAGCTTTATGGCAGTTGTAGTTTAATATGATTGCAATGTAGAACAGAATACAGTGCCTGGGCAACACCCCCCCCCCCCAATAACAGTTGCAATCTAATATCACAATTTTCTTAGAATTATCCTAAAATCCATTTTTCCAGCGAAATGTTTCAAATAAGTTTATTATCTATTAGAATTTTAAGTTTTAAAAAAATCGTTGCAGCTATTTTCGTGAAAATCCCCCCCCCCCCCCAGATCTGGTGTGAAACACTAACACACAGCTGTCTCTTACTCTAACTTCTTAATACAATTTAATAAAGAAATTTTCATTAAAATTGCAACGTTACAATGTTTAGTTGAGCTGGCGATATTGGTTAATCATATAGGCGAATTTTCAGAAAAATAAGATTTTTAATTTTTTGTTATTTTCTCGAACGTATTTTCCTAAAACTCTTGAAGTTTTTAGTTGATTTCAAGGAAAATTGATTATAGGTAGTTACGAGAAACTGAGACTATTTTCTATAGAAATAATCAGTAAAATTACGATTCCACCAAGGGAACTAAAGATTTTTTTCGTTAATTAAATCATATTTTTTGTATTTTCTTTTATCATTCTCAACTCCATCATTTTAACAATTAATAAACTTTGATTTATGAGATTTATTTGTTTATTTTATTGATTTGATTTATCAGAAAAAAAACAGAGGCAATATTAGCTAATCTTAGGATATTTTTATAATAGTTCTCAATTTGAATTTTGTTGTTTTTTTACATTTATTTCGCATTTTCTTTAACAAAACAAGAAAGAAACCCCATGATATTTATTATGTAGATATTTTTTCTGTAACCGGACCGTACGCTAGCCTTAAAGAAATTTATAAGAAAATACTATTGAAAAGTGGTTTTTAACAGTCGAAGCGCTGTAGAGTTGAGTTTAAAGTCTCTGAAAAACCTTATAATTAATTCAATTAAAATAAAACTTCTGTTTCTTATAGGAAATTTAATGCTCTTTCCAAAGGTGTAATTGAATATGATTTATGTGAAAAACTTTTTGAGATATAATCAATTTTATGAGAAAAAGTAGGAAAATTGAAAATTTTAGAAAATGAAGAATAACTTTTGAAGGCGAACGAATCGGACCATGGTTTATTAGAAATTTTTTGTTCCAAATGATGTGAAAAACCATATCCCGAAGTATTGCCAGAGGTTGCTGTTACACCCGGTATACTTGTATACATTTGAAGCGCTCTATGTTGAGACTCTGAAAGCTTGTGCAAATTTAAATTTGAAACTAACTGACACACCTCCAATACCCCACTAAAATCAATTTTTTCAGAAAAATATTTGAAATAAAAGGGATATGTTTCTATCTATCCATGCAGCAAGCATTCCAAGTGTAATGAAAATCGTTAGAGATATTTGCGAAAAAATTGCGGAAAAAAAACCATTGAGTTGCGGTCGATGGATTTTACCTGAAATTTGATTTAGTGCCTAACAGAGCTTCCTGGGACTTTTCGTTTTTAAGATATTCTGTTAAAACTTTAAAACTCATAAACTCATACACTATATATCTGTTTACACACAGATCATTCGCTAAAAATGTTTTTTTCGTATTATGAACATGTATGTTGGTGAAAATTCAATTTGGAAAATCGGGCATGATCGCAATACTCTCTCTTACTAGGAGCAGTAAGTAAGCGAAATTAGAAATCAGGAACTTATTCTGTAGAGTTGCACTTCCTTTAACCAATCTTCTTCATATTTGAAATTCTAGCAATTTTTTTAATTTACCTTAATATTATAGAAGTTTTAGAGGCGTATATTGTATTGAAGTGGTACTTTAGAGCAGGGGTGTCCAACCTTTTGTTTATCTGGCCCACATTCGGTGAAAGCCCTTGACTTGGGACACACTTGAAATAAAAACTCACTAACGTTAGCTGATGAGAAAAAAATGTAGTTTTCCGGATATCCGGTGGTATATTATTCGAATCATAATAGGTATTAAAGTCGTTTAAGATAGAGATTATATTATATCAAAATATCCATTTGTGGTTACTGCTATAGAAACTTTATTTATCTAAGTAATAAACTTCATTAATATTTTAAACATTTTACTATAAATGTAAACTGGGCAGTATGGGAAAGACAACATTGTATTTGAGAAACTAATTTAAGTCTTCCGCCAAAAACGGAAGATATGAATAAGGTAGGATTGTAAGGCGAGGGATATTAATCTCTGGAAAGATAGGATTTATAAAGTCCTTTAAATTGAATGTTAGATTGCAGCTCTATATGTTCTATTAAGGAAATTGGCAAAAAAATCATCTGCCATGCAATATCGAGTACTAAGAGGTTCCTTAGGTTAGTCTTGTATGGATGTGCAAGATATGACTGTATTTATTGACTGTGTGAGGTTTGTATGTGTAGTAGGTTATATTGTAGTTAGTCTAGGATGCGTTAGTTGTTATGTTCGCTTATGTGCACTTTTGAGTGCCCATCCCTCGTTTATTTAGTGATTATGTATATATAGAAACAGTTCTGTTTTTAGTAAAGTCGATTGCGATGGATGAATAGTTTGCGGGCTGGGATGAGCGCGAGCTCAGGTACGCCCTATAGTGTGTCTTGATAAAAAAGAAAAAAGGAAATTGGCAGGTAACATCTAGACAACTTTAAACTGAACATAGCGGGTTTCCTATTGTTGAAAGCGTAAATAAAACCAACCGTCAAGCCGAGATACTTTCCCTCACTTCTTGGCGACAAAAGACACCACAAATAGTATCTGAATAATATTAAAAAGCGGTAGTAAATTATTTATTTATATTAGTGTAAAATTGTTTGTTGGGCCGCATTTGATGCCACCCTAGATTGCATGCAGACCGCGAATTGGACACCCTTGCTTTATATTAATGCTTAACATTGCTGCACCCCAGACACCCGTGCCTTATAGTAATGCTGCACCCGCAGACACCCGTGCCTTATAGTAATGCTGCATCCCCAGACACCCGTGCTCTATAATAATGCCTGCACCCCAGACTGCCGCGTGCCGTGCCTTATAGTAATGCTGACACCCCTTATAGTAATGCTGCACCCCCGACACCCGTGCCTTATAGTAATGCTGCACCCCCAGACATCCGTGCTTTATAGTAATGCTGCACCCCCAGACACCCATGAAAAACGCGGAAAAAATATTTCATATAAAAGTGATAGGCAATTATCACTTTTATGGTGTTTAAGATGGTGTTTAGATAGTATATAAAGTTATAAGGAAATTGTTAAAATTATTTTCAAGAAACTCGTACAGAAACACTACAAAAAAAAGAAGAAGTAAAAACAAACAATATTGTCGCATCAGAGACATTTTCCCGTGGTAGCCTGCTTCATTTTGTGGTCATCGACCGGTTTCGGGCGGAGTTAGTGTGAAACTAAGTCTCTGTACGAGTCTGTGTTGGCACACTGTCTGAAAAACGCATCCTGAAGATGGGCGAACGCCCGAAACCGGTCGATGACCACAAAATGAAGCAGGCTACCACGAAAATGTCTCTGATGCTTTCCAGCTCTGCGGAACCAACCACCACAACAAATATTGTCGCATTTTAGGATGATGGTTTTTCACGAAACGTTCATGTGAGATACGGTTCATTTTGAAACTTTTTTGAAATATATATACATATAGTCGATGCGCTAAATACTTTGTTTTTGTAAAATACTGAGGGAACCTTTCAAAAATGTATATCTTGTGAAAATAAGATTTCGAAAATTTGACAGGATTACAATCCTTTCCGTTACCAGATATAGGAGAAAGTAATAATAACTTGCTAAACTAATAATAATTCTGGTCTGCAAGGAGTTAATTTCAGCAGGTCATTTGAAGCAATAAATTGCATTATGGAGGTCTTTGACTGAAATAAATGCAAAACATGGTCTGGTGTGAGACAACACTCACACCACTTTCTCTTACTCCAATTTACATACTTATAATTGACTAGTTCTCTAGAAACAGATAGTTCTTACTAGATGTTAAGTTGTCTTCAAATTACATGAATGGAAGAATCCTAAACCTCATAAAACGACTTTATTGAGGACAGCATATTTTTATCCTCCTTCAAAAATTTCATTAAAATAAAATTGTCTTGGAAAAAGTTGCAGATGAAACTGTCGGTGTTTTCATGGAGAACAATTAATCAAACAAACAAATAACTCAATCTCAATCAATAACTCAAAAAAACTGTTTAGTAAAATCAAACTTCTGACTCTTCTCTTCTGAACTTCTTTTCTTCAAACTCGGAATTTTGGCAACATATTTAATTCTGATTAGTATTATATGAATGATAGAATCGTATAATAAATTGAAATAACACTTTAGAAGTAAGTATAACCCTACCCGTTCCCCAAAACTTCCCTTAAATTAATTTTTTCCAGAGAAATGTTTGAAATAAAAGTCACAGCTTTTTGTATGTGTAGTTAATATACTTAGTTTAAAGAAAATCATTGGAGCAATTTTTGAGAAAATCGGAAAAAAGTGACAATCTATATAATAAAGTGGTACTTCTGGTTGACCGATTTTGTATCAAAACCATATTGTCGGTTCCCTGGTGTAATTTAAACGATTGATTAACAAAGTTTCTTTAAACCTAGAATTATTAATAAACGTATAGTTGCTCTTAATACATAGATGGTAGAGAACCGTACATTACACGCGTTAGTTTTAGGACTAGGTAATGAATGTGGCTACAGACCGCATGGTAGCACAGTTCATCTAGTTCAGGAAATACTGGTTGTGTAACTGGAAGTCTTGGCATCCCCAAATGCACCAAAAAAATAATTTCTTCCAGAAAAAAAAATGTTTTGAATAAGAAGTAAGAGTGTTCCTTCAAAATGCCAAAAAAAACAACTCAAAAACCTATCCTGTAAAGTCGCATTTCTGGTGATCCGATTTTCTTCATATTTGGAATTTAAAATAAAAAATCAATTTTTCTTGAAAAATGTTCCAAAGTGATAGACATTTATATGTGTAGATGTTATAAAAAGTTTTTTAAAAAAAATTGTTGGCTCCATTTTAAAAAAAATTGCAACAAAAAAATACTAAAATTAACATTCAGTCGCACTACCAGTTGGTGGACTGAAACTTTTCGTGCGAAATACGCGTGATCGTACCCCTTCAACGGAATAAAAAGTTTAGGCTCCTTGCGGTTTTTCATTTTTGAGATATTTTGTTCCAATTGCCAGGAGTATTTGCATACCAGATTTTGGATTATATCAAATTGAACTATTCTCACTGATTTAACTATCTGCATTCTTTACCACACAGAAATAAGAAATTCTGCAATAACCTATACATTCCTGAAGTTCTTCCCCTTTCATTATCGAACTTAAACGCCAGTATCCTGGTGAGATATCCTTACAAGTGACAGAACTCTGAGTGATAGTGAATGACATTATCGATAAGTGTTATCGATAGTTTATCTCTTCACTTATTTAATTTTATTTTCCTTGTTATTGGAATGAAGTACAGTTGTGAATTTCAAAATAAAATAAGTTGGTCAATCACACATAGCACGTAGTAGTCGAATATTAGTGGCCTAGAAAATGAAACTCCTCATAATACTTGAAATATAACATCATAAGCTCTAAACAACCCTGAATAAGCTCTAAACAACCCTGAATAAGTTCTAAACAACCCTGAATAAGCTCTAAACAATCCTGGATAAGCTCTAAACAATTTTCCCGGAAAAATGTTTATATAAAACTCACCCTATTTTATTAAGTGACATTTCCATTGATTCCATAAGGATTCCATCATCCATTGCCAAAATCCTAAGTTTGAAGCAAAGTTTGACCGGAAGTGCAATTTTACAAAACAGTTTTTTTCCCCCTAGTTTTCTGCAACATTCTATATAGAGATACTAACGGATTTCATTAAACCTGGTTATATACTAATCGCAGAGAAGAATGCAATTTATGGAAACATAAAGTTTGGCCGCTGAACTGCGTTAAGTTGCTAAGCACACAGCTTGGTAATCACTCTCACCGACATTCTTGAAAGCGACTAAAAAATTATTGAAAATTAATAGACTAACCTTTGTAGAATAGATAAAATTGGTAGAGCAAAGTCCATCGGCAATAAACACGCAACACTATGGATGATAAGGCGTAGTCAATTTGGTAATTAGATTGCACTGTGTTTAACTTTCCCTCCAGAGGTCAGCCATATTATGTGGTGATTACAAAATAATACTTTTGCGAGTAATAAATTCATTTACGGAAATTTTGGGGTAAAGTTGACCTTATGCTTTCCACAAAAAAAAAAAAAAAACTATTATTTAAATTCATTCAGAAAAATCTTGATTTTTACTTCCTCTTATCCAATACGTTAAATTCAGTTGGACCAGATAAAGGAGTTGAAAGCTCCTCACACAGTCCAATTTATAAGTATGTTTCTAATTAGTTAGATGGAGAACAGCATCAGATACTCACTGTGACATTTATTTCAAAAATTCTAGACATACAATCTACCTTGAATGAAAATTGTAAATTTTGTAGATGTTTTACCGAAACGCTTAGGATTATAGTTTTTGATGCCTATTCTATTTGTAGAAAAAGATATTAGTTGGTGTAGATTACGTAGAAAAGGTGTTATTTATTTTGAATTTTGAACATTCGTTCAAAGTTTGTAATTATTTTTTTTTTTAATTAAGGCGCGTCAACACCTATGTCACTGGCGCCCGGAGCCTTCTTAGTGCACTGCCGGCCACCAGACAATGTACTCTCTTTACAAACAACACTGTCCATCACCGGACAGTGAGCTGTAGTGGCACCTAGGAAGAAAAAATCTAAAGTTAGCACATCTGGACTCGAACCCGGATCCTCCACGTGGGAGTCCAATACGCTAACCACTTAGCTATTTTATTATTTATTCCGTAAGTTTAAGTCTTTGTTGATAATAGAGCTGCACGTACTCAATAACTTGTCAGTTCTCCTTATTATCTATTACCTCATTCCTTAATATTTTCTCACTGAGGCTTTAATTAACTCTTTATCTTTGTTACATTTTTCAGTAATTTCATTATATATATTTCTGTCTAGCAATTCTCCACATGTTACCTACTAATGTATGATAACTGATGTAAAAAAATAATAAATAAAATATTTTCTCTTACTCCTAAGTAAAAGACTTTCTCTTACTCCTGAGTGTGAAAAAAAAAATCTTGTTAGCGACTTTATGTGGGTGAATGAAACATTTCAAATACGAAAAAAACCACAGCTACTACAAACTTGGTATTCCATTTAGTTACTATTACCGACATCAGACATGAAAGTTTTGGGCTAAAATCTTTCAACCGAAAGTGCTACTTTACTGAATGTTCTCCCTCACCCCCCCACTTTTTCAAAATGTTCTCGAAAACTGTGCCAACAATTTTCTTTAAATCTCATATACTACTATCTCTACAATCTCATATACTACTATCTCTACAATCTCATATACTTACTATCTCTACATCTCTACACTCTCATATACTACTATCTCTAACATCTCATATACTACTATCTCTACAATCTCATATACTACTATCTCTACAATCTCATATACTAATATCTCTACAATCTCATATACTAATATCTCTACAATCTCATATACTACTATCTCTACAATCTCATATACTACTATCTCTACAATCTCATATACTACTATCTCTACAATCTCTATCTATATAATACTACTCCTAACATCTCTATAATATTAGAGCGCTGTAGGAGCAATTTCTAATTATAAGAAAATCTGTTAACCAGAGAAGTCTTGACTTTACAGGATAGATTTTAGAGTTTTTTTTGTTTTGTTTTTTTTGTTAATTATCTCGAAAACGGCTGAAACGATTTTCTAGAAACTTTCCACTGCTAACTGTACTTATATGAAGTTATCACGTTTATTTGAAATATTTTAATGCAACATTGATTTTGAAGGAAGTTGTGACGTTGTAACATTTCAAATATTAAAATTTGCGTTCGTATAATATTTGGGCACTATGTTTTGGATTATTATGTAAAAATTTTCAATTTAATTTTCTAATTGTATTAACAGCAGTAAGAGAAAGTTTTTCTGTTCTAGCCATGTACAAATTTAGGAAAATGGTGGTTCAATTTTCGCTAGGTGACGGAAATAAAGAGATAATATGCTCATAATTTTGGACTTACAAAATTAACTTAAATAATTATAACTCGCTGTTATAAAAAAGAAATTTTTTTTTTTTAAGTTTGTTTGGACGAGTTAAATAAAACCTACAAACTACAGAAAACAATAAGATTTCCTTTTAGTGTATTATAGGTCAGAAATTATTGTAGTTCCCATAAGCAGAGTTACGTAATTTTCTGTTGTTAATGAAGGAATGATAAGAGTTAAAAAAAAAAACTAATCATCTGCATATTGCATAATAATACTGTGTGAATGCATTTTAATTGAATATTTCTTTATGTACTTACGTATATATATATAATACTTACGTAAAATTATTAAAGTGGTTTTGGTGGTTAAATGATAGTGGTTCAAACACTTCTAGAGGAGGTGAGTGAATTTACATCTCAGTAAGTTCAGCCTCTAACAATTTGCCCGGAATTATTGTTCATTTTCAATCTTTTTAGTACCGCGGAATATCCTCTTTACCACAGACAGCGGGCCATTTTTTATTTTTTTTTTTAATTTCCCGTATCGCAAGTAAGAGGAAATATTGTTATAATGTCAAAATTTTCATACATAGTTTTCACCGGAAATATAAGTTCATCGGATATCCTCTTTTTCCGAAAAATATGATGTGGAAACAGTCATATACGACTTTCTCTATAAAATGACAAATATCTTTAAAACTTCAAAAGTCTCATTTATCCTCAACATAAATATAGAAGGGGAGAGACGGACAAGTAACCTACCCATGGCAGATGATAGTCGAAGTGATTTTTGACTGCAGTCCAGAAGACAGTCCAAGAACATTTTTGGAAAAATGTTCCAAAGAAAAGAAAAAAAAGGTACGATTATATCTTGTGCCTTTAATATATCAAGTTTAAAGAAAACTGTTGCGACCGTTTTAGAGAACATTTTAAAAAAAACAAACTCAAAAACCTTTTCTGTAAAGTCGCGCAGTTTCGCTTAACCGATTTTTTCAATTTTGGAATTCTAACATTACTTCTAATATATATTATTAATATTATCTAGGTGGCAGGACCACACATTGTACTTAAAATAATTTAGACGAAAGCTGCAGAACCATCCACCCCAAAATAAATTATCCCGGGAAAATGCTTCATATAACATTGATATTTATGAATTAGATAATATACAAAGTTTAAAGAAAATCGCTAAAATATTACACACACACAAAATCAGTAAAGTCGTTCTTCCGTTTGATAGATTTTGCCCGAAACTTACCGTCAGTGCGATAGTAGTACCTAAATGGAATACCAACTTTCAGCTTCCTGCAATTTTTCGTTTTTAAGAAATTTTGTTAACATACCGTCACAAATACTGACCAACATACAAACACTGACCATTCATTAAAAATATTCCATCACATGGGGGACCCACTGTTCCCTCAAAAATTCAATTTTCCTAGAAAGATGTTTCAAATAAGAGGGATAGGTATTTATATGCGTAAATAGTATACGATGTTTAATGAAAATCGTTGAAGCCGGTTACAAAGAAATCGCGAAAACTAAAGAAAAAAAATATCATACAGTAAGGTCGAACTTTTCTTTAAACTTCATGTACTATCTACACACATAAATACTTATCACTTTTATTTGAAACAATTTCTCGAGAACATTGATACTTTTCTGGGGGTTCTGAAGGAAGAGTAGCGTTATTATTGTGGTCGATTCCGCAGAGCTATCACGGAAAATATCTCTGATACAGTAGCAGCCATATAATATATGGTTTTATCATCTACATAGAATTCTTTTTTATAATTTTTTTATTTATTTATTGAATATTTAACACTGCATGTACATAGCAAAGCAACAAGTAAATTTGATATAAAGCAAAACTCTATCATGTTATGAATGGCAGTTATCCGGCGATAACATTAGATATCCAGGAGCTCGCGGGGCCAACGGCGCCTTCAGCCGTCTTTGGGGATTAACCTGGGAGTGAGTTTGAATAGAAGGCTTGGACGAGGGAGATTTGGATGGAGTCTGTGGAATTTGTTGTATGGGGATTTTGCGAGCTCCTTGACAAACGGGATCTTCAGGCCGTTGTGAATGTAACGGTTAGAGACGTAAAAAGGGGGCACCGACAATGCAATGAAGGATTTTTGGCTGAATGGCTTGAATTCTATGGTGGTTGGAACGCTTAGCTGTGCCGTACAGTTCTAGTCCTTATGTCCAAAAATTAGAGCGAGCAGTGAGATGTAAAGTTGTATTTTGTTCATAAGTATTAGTTTAGAGCGTTTGTCAAGAAGTCTAGCCACAAGTCTGAAACGTTGGTTGAGGGTGATTCATTTAAGTCTAGTATGGGTCTTAAGAATTCTATGTGAGTCGCTTGTCCAATACTATGTATTAAGGAAAAGGATTGTGAGTTTCGGTCTTTTTTAAAAAAATAAAAAAACTTAAATTCTTCCAACGTTTCGACAAATATATTGTCTTTTTCAAGGCATAAAAAATAAAAAAAACCATATTAAATAATCTTCAAAACATATCAAAATTTGAAAACTTATGTATAATTTTGGAATTAAAAGTTGAGAACACCTCAACAACACAGAGAATAGTGAACAAATAAACAGGGTTTTAAAGGGTTTTATTTTCACTATTCTCTGCGTGTTGTTGAGGTGGTTCTCACTTTTAATTTCAAAATTATACATAGTTTTTCAAAGTGTTTTGGATATGTTTTTGGAAGATTATTTAATAAGTTTTTTTTTTATTTTATTATGGCCTTGAAAAAACAATATATTTGTCGAAACGTTGGCAAGAATTTAAGTTTCTTTATTTTTTTAAAAAAGACCGAAACTCACAATCCTTTTCCTTCATACAAATAACGGTCGAGAAAAATTTTCCACTATGTATTAAGATTTATTAAGGTTGATTTTTCATTGTCCATTTCACATAGAATTCTAAATTTGAAGTAAAACTGATTAATTGGGAGTGCGATTTTACAGAATAGGTTTTTGAGTTTTATTTTGTACGAATTTTCTCAAAAACGGTTACAACGATTTCTTTTAAACTTGGTATGCTTGCTGGAATTTTAGAAGAGTATTGGGTGGGATGTCAAATAATTTAAATTTGCATTTTTACTAGCTTTTGTTGGTTTCGACAAAGAGCGGTCCACAGTCAAAAATCCTTGCTCAGGTATGCAAGTATAATCCTTACCACCTTTTTTTATATGGCCAGCCCAACTAAAAATTGTAACATTGCAATTTTAAAGAAAATTTCTTGATTAAATTCTATTAATTAGAGTAAGAGAAAGTTGTGTGAGTCTTTCACACCAGATTTTTTTAAAACATTTTTGTTACAAAGGGTATTAGTACGTATGTGAATATATAGCATTTGTATCTATTTATAAACATGTGTGTTAGTGTGTACGTGTGAGATAACCATGTAGCTAGGAGAGTAGAGGACAGTGGATGATACAGTGTCGCTGTAACTAGATCTCCCATTACCGGACAAGAACCTGACTTGACAGAACCGATGCTACCCAACTTCTATTCTCATCTGCACTCCTCACTTACAAACTTGTGCCCTTAAACACACTAGTTGATTTTTACACACACACACACACACACATACACTATTTACTGAACGTTCATCATGCCTACATAAAACTGGTTAACAACTTTTTCAAGTTTTTAACTTAGATGTAAACAAAAGAAAAATGAAAGTTTACTGTGCAACCCTCACGCGACTTTCTCTTACTCTAGTTAACAGAATTATAAAATATGCAAATTTACATTAAACATGGAAATAGTACTCATTTGCCAAAACAAATATGTTGAGGTAGTGGGATACATTACCTATTTATCCCCTGTAAGTAGGAATTTAATGATTACAATGTAGGCCAGAAGAGAACGCCAATAATATTGAATAAACACATTTGAAATGTAACGTCTAAGCATCTTCAGACATCTCCCCCCCCCATTTTTCCAGGAAAATGTTACAAATAAACATGATAAAATTTATATCTGAGAAGTGACAGGTATGTATGTGTGTAGATAGTATACAGTGACAGGTATGTATGTGTGTAGATAGTATACAGTGACAGGTATGTATGTGTGTAGATAGTATACAGTGACAGGTATGCATGTGTGCAGATAGTATACAGTGACAGG